>CM035787.1:17463974-17643974 GCA_020466265.1 Siphamia tubifer | reverse complement strand
ACCCTCACCCTGCTCTGTGCCGCTGTCTCGGCAACAGCAGGGGTCTGGAGAGTAGGAGGAGGGAGTAAACCAAAGAAAGGACAGAAAAGAGACTAGAGAGCAATGGGGGAAGGACCTATCTAAAAAAGAGAGGGACAGAGAAGGGACACACAAGGAGGAACAGAAGTAGAAAATCCAGAGAGGCAAAGAGAGGGGCGGGAGCAAAGAGGGCTACCTCATCAAGAGCAGCTCGTGCACACGGTGCAACAGAGAAGTTGTGGGAAAGTAAACAGCAGGACAATTCAATCTGTGTTCACACACTAGCTTCCCTCACAGGAGACTATGAAGATGAGTATGCTGGAGCCGGCACTATGGTAAAAACAGAGTTTATGGAAGGTTACCAGGATTAAAGGGTCACCAGGGAGTGCCTGAAGCTTCTCGGAGGACATACTGAGGACAAGAAGGTGAGATACATACATTTGTTGTCCCTTAGACACTTGTCGTTTTTTTTTCCTTTTCTTATGTCCACCCTCTTTCTCCCTCCTCCTTTCCAGCATGGTTAGCATGTTGCAGTGACAGCAGTTTAGTCCAAGGGGGGCATTGATGGAGTGGGGTTGAAGCTGAGTGTGCTGGTTTGTGCCTCTGTCTCTCAGACTGACTACCAGGGGCAGCTGTGACGACAAGGGAAGGTAGAGGAGGAGAGGAAAAGATGGGAATGGTAGATACCCGTGTGGGCCTTTGGCAGAGTATACACCATCATGGACGATTAAACCTGAGCCTGCCTCAGAGAGTCTGCAGAGCCAGCAGAGCTACAGAGCATGAGGCCTTGTTATGATAGAAGCAGTTCCTGAGACAGACACCGGGTAGGATGAGTGAGAAATTGGTGGCTCACTGTAGATCCAAACCCCTGGCTTGCTGGTTGGCTGCTTTTCAGCAGCAGTACACAGTTCTGAAGCCTCAGGCTATTATAAGATATTCCCTGGCCCAGCCCTGGCCTTAACTATACCAGTTTGACGGTTGCTTCCCAGACTACAATAGCCCCTCCCAGGATGGATTTCACACTGCCTCTGTATTCAGTGCAAAAGAGAAAGGGGAGAGAGCTGAGGGGAGAGGGTGAGGGGGAACTAAGGGACCTCTGACCAAGTAATTTGCATGTTGAGTTAGGACACTGTTTCTGTCCCACTTGCCGGATGTCAAAGCCTTCCCTCTTCTTTTTTAAGGGAATTCCATGGACTCACTGTATCAGATTTTTTTCCTCCTTAGTCACAGTCCAACACTTTCAACAGACATTAACAATCCTTGCATGGATAGCCCGAAGCTGTCACAAAGACTTTATTATCAAAGGAAACCCTCTCCCTTCTACCACACATGGAAACTTGCACTCACACAATAATGTGTACACATTCAAGGCCTGTCGCACAACTACACAATTAGTCAGTTGATAACTGTGACACGCCTCCCAAATGTTTACTTCTGTTATGTATTACAGTCTGTTTATGTTCCTTTGGGACTGTCACACGATTAACACATAGACAGAGGTGCTTTACATCAATTACATTTACTTCCCACTGTCCAAATACCACTTGTTTGATTTCTGATAAGAGAATCCAAGGCTACAGAAAATGA
The DNA here is from genome assembly GCA_020466265.1 of Siphamia tubifer. Classification (NCBI taxonomy): domain Eukaryota; kingdom Metazoa; phylum Chordata; class Actinopteri; order Kurtiformes; family Apogonidae; genus Siphamia; species Siphamia tubifer. Next base: position 17,642,369 of record CM035787.1, on the reverse strand, counting down.
TTCACACTGCTTTTTTACACATGGGCTTGATATGGCAGTTAGGCCTAAACTTTCACAGAGGTGTCTAAGTTCTGAAATCTGGCCAATATTTACACATTAGCTGATCAAATCCTTCACTCTGACACTGAACAAGCTTTGTAACTTTATAGTGTAATAACTAATCTCACTGGTACATCAAACTGATCTGTGCTTTTCTGTTGTGTGGTAAAAGAAAGAGTCCCAGCCTGATCTGGAATAACATCAAATAAGTACAATGTCAGTATCAAAGAAAACCACTGATGGCAGGAATTCAAGCTCACTGCACCTGCTAGAAAGTCAATAGTAATGGTTTAAACTAGGCTTTTTAATCTAATAAAATATATTATAAACACTTTACATTAAATATGAACACTTGAGGCTTAAATTGTACTTTTTTCTATGTTCTTAGATAAAGAACACACACAAAAACACCATACTATGTTGGGTCATGTGTGTACATTTGGCCACACATACATTTCTGAGCCATTGTAGTACAATGTGTATGACATGAATATATAGGAAATATATAAACGGCAATAAAACAAAAATGCATTTCAGAAAAAAAAGAAAATTGTAGAAGCTATATGGGATCATCTGAATGAAGAAAATTATAAAAAAAAAAAAGTTATGGAAAGCCTCTACCAATACTGAGAAAAGGGAGTTGAAGATGATGAATTGAAATTGAACGTGAGATTAAATATGTTCTTTAGCTACAGAAAGTGTTTATTTATAAATTTTTTAATGTGTGTGTTCCAGTACTATACACACACATATTTCATGCATATTTTTTGTGAGAAATAAAGATACATGCCCATTACAAATTGGCATGAATGGCAAAGCTAAAGGCTACCTAAGACTTTGACATAGTAGTGTACATTGGGTGTTGGATCTGTCTTTGTTTATGACACGTTACATTGACTGGCAGTAATTTCCTATGTGGGTGACTGAAACCACCTGCCTAAATTTAACCCAATACTACAACAACAGTAATTATATATCAACATGTAACCCTTAATTATCGTGATTTATGTCAGGTAGTCATGCATTTTCCCATATATGATAGTCATGTCCTTACAAAGATGGGTCATCTCATAGCATGACAGTTTCTTTCCTGGTCAGAGCAGGGCCTCCCCAGTGACAGAAAACATGTATGCTAGCTTAATTCTCCTGTCACAGTGAGGGTGACCAAAGTACTGATGTTGATCTAGAGTGGGTCTCCAGGTGCTTCATAGGTGCTAGAATGTGTGGAAAGCATCCATTTCCCAACAGGATGATAAAACAAACCAAAAGTAAGAGTGACTGTGGAATACCCCGTGACACAATTACCCAGAGTACACAACCATCATAAACAGTTGGAGACAGCAGACCCTTGAACCCTCACATTATATCTACCATAATGAATAATTCCATGACAGGTACACAAACAGGTAACATGTGTGAACAAAATCACTTCCTTGACTCTTGAAATATACATTCGGTAAAATTTCAGTCACCACTTCAGAGTTATTTTAGATGAAGAGGGTGGGTGTCAGTGCCATTATCAGAGTATGACCAGGTGTTGAAATATGAATAAATATGACATCAGGAACAGGCCATTAAATAGATCTTACCCCATAAAGACCCAAACAACCAGTGGTAAATAAAATCATCTACCACTATAAAATATTTGATGAATTATGATCCATTCAACTTAAAAATCCATGTAAATAATTAGTGTAAAATATAGTTCATTGTCTTTTCACAGTCATCAGATATGACCCTTTTGGATGTTCAGAGGTTCCATGATGAAGGTGGAAACACCGTCATCTTCTACAACAATGATTCACTTGTAAAACCCATGAAGTTGGATGAATGACAGTGGATGGACACACTGCGTCTATATTCAGTTAATGATAGATTTTGTTGAGTAAAAAGTGACATTACCTTAATTGTTCTCTGTTTCTGATACTATGACAATTAACTTTAATCGGAAGTTTTATGAACATGTACATGATCGGAAAATGAAATGTGGGAAAATACTGGATTTTTATTGAAGAAATGCAAAAGAGAGAGGGTAATACTCTATTAAATGGTGATAAATCAATTATAAAGGTTAAATAGAGAGAAAAGTTAATTTGAGAATTGCTGCAGAATTTGCATACAGCATGTATTTTTCTCCCCAGAGCAATAACTGTCCTACAGTTGCAGTGGTTTTAGGCATTTGTAGGGGAAGTTTCCATATTTACCTTTGAGCAAAGTGTAATTAAAGTGATCTGAGAGGGTATGAGACTTCTAAGAAGACTTTAAGAAGTGCCTAATACTGAGAAAATCCTAAAAACTAAATCAAGAATCTGGAACCAGATCTTGGAGATATGATATAAATTAACCTCATACTGTATAATATTTTCAAGTCAAAATGTACTGTGGTTTTGGAATAACAAGCATGAACAGAAAGACACAGACGCACCCAGTTGTAAAACAGGTTCAGTGTATAAAAGTTTTACTGTTACATAACTACAGTAAAAGCTTATAATGAAGTTGCCTGAAAGAAAATTGAATCAACTCGGAAACAAAGTCAGCACTTAGAATAAAGTGGCATCTGTGTTATATATAAAACTGCTTTTAAATACAAATAATGACATAATAAAATAGCCTTAACAGTTTTATGTGTAATATGGATTCTAAAAATATTAGCAACAGATTATATTGTCTATTGAATCTCCAAATTTATACAAGTTTAGCACTAAACAGCTGGGGTACTATTTCTGTTCATAACATCTGAAGGTGAAAAACTAACCAGCTATATATAAAAAAAACAAAAAAAAAACTAACTAACAAAAATCCCTGTACTGTCCTTTGAATAACTTGTGACTTTCTGTAACAGGAGGTTGTGTAAAGACTGATTAAAAGCTGCTGTCACTGTCTCTACACCCAACCATCACTGGGTGGACTCACCATAACTTTGGCAATTAGACCAATAATAAAAACATACTGTCTAGCGATGACCTATCACAAATTAAAACACAACATTTTATGACACAAATGTGACAAAAACAGGATGGCTGAAAACTAGAGAAGGGGGGCGATCGAAGGAGGTAACATCTAAGCACATGGCCCTGCCTTGTACAGGTACATTTGCTGTTTGTAACACGTAAAAAAAAAAAAAAAAAAAAACCTCTATGTGCCAGATCATTAAAATATGACTTTGGAGACATATTTTCTTTGCAAATAAACACATTATCTGATCAACATACCACAAATACTTTATCTCTGTTTAGTGTACTGTACACTGAGTCCAGTATTGTATGAGCAGGAATGGCAGATGGGAGGTGGAGGTTGCTCCCACAGTGTCCTTGACTAATGTGACACCACTAGCACATCACTGCTGTTGTGGACAGACATTACTCGAGTGGCTCAGCACAGCAAAGGGCGTATGAAGGCCATACTGGCTTCTGAATGAATAATATATCCCTGCATATCTCAATAGTGGCAAAATAACATCAACTCAAGGGAGGGGCAGAATAAACTATCTGAAATATGCATAGATAACATTCTTATCGTGTTGTGTTTACAGTGTAATATGATATTCCATATGGCCTTTGGCATGAAGTCTTCTGAAATTCAAAAAAGTGAAATGTAAAATATTCATAACCTTCACAATATATAATGCAATAGGCCTAGCTTCTTCTGTGTACTGAAATCGTTGGTAGGGCAATGTTATGTTAAAGGGAATCCATGAAATCCACAAATGTCTGTGAACATCCTCCCACTCACATTGTTATGCCTTTTGACAGTTAAAGAAAGACATGTAGCTGTTTGCAGTTTCTAAATTGGCCAAGGCACATTCATACCTCTTCATAGGAAGTCCTCAGGGAGACCTCTGAAGGAAAAGAGTGCCAGAAGCAGAATGGTCTGTGCCTAGCTCTGTTTGGTATTGTCAATGGTCTGTTGGTCTCTTATTGTGTCTACTGAGTGTTGTTATTGATGAAAAGCCTAAAGTTGCAGTCCTCTCGGCGACTTTCAGTTGGATTGCCAGTCATCACCAGCTGTTGTTCCTGGTCTTTGTCTATTGATATACCCGACTGATGCTGACCAAAGGCTTTGTGGATTGAATGTGTTTGAGTGAATATAGCCCTTTGAAAAATCACTGGCTAGAACAAAATATGCACCCCAGAAGATTTCTAGAATCTTACCTGAAAGCAGTGAATTATTGGTTATGTTTTTAATCCTTTCATTTTCTTTTATTTTTTAAAGCATATTACTACTAAAAAATGCATCCTGTGTGTGGATTGAAGATCTGTACCCTCATATCTAATCAGAATCACATGAAGTCAGACACACAGCGTAAAGTTCCCAGTCATTATATCAGACTTCTTTGGTAAACACAAACTTTAAATGTTAATCTGACATATGGCTGAAGGGAAGGACCTTCTGAATCAATCTAAGGTCAAAGCATCTGAGGTTTGATTATGGAGTTTGATCCAAAATGCCCTGGTCCCTGTAGATTTACAACTTCTGTTTAAAAACAAAAATACTAAGTCGATTGTTTATTCTTCCAGGAGTGATTCTTGTTTCATTAGCCCTGTTGAGTCAGAGCTTCAGCTTTTTTATTGATTAAAAAAAACAAAACACAAAATCAACACACCTTTCTCTAACAGAAAGCTTTACTTTTAGGTCCTGGGTCCACAATGTCACAGTACCACCCAACATGGCAAATTCTAGTCATAATTTTTGAAAAGGTACATGTCCATAGGTGATTTTTTTTTAAGCATTTTTTTGGTGTTGATTCATATTCTACCTATGCTCATTTTCCAGACCTTTACTCATGGTTTAGGATGGCAAATTTAGTCGCATTATAAAGGGTAGACCCATAGCTTTAATTTAAACCCAGTTCTGAATCTGTCTAATAAATAGAAAGGTCACATGGTCTCCTAAAACTGTCAACAAAAATTAGTTTTCCACTATTTCTGCCTAAACTGTAGTCTTTATTTTAAGCATTGTGATGTGTAGGAGTAATAATGACACAAGTAATAAATACTGGAATACTGAGAGGACTGTAAAAATGTATAATCTTTCTATATTATCCTACTATTATGGATTATTGTGGGGCCTAAAATAAAACATGAGCACAGATGAGAAATTGCTTTTGAAAGCCTTGATTTTTTCGATAATTCAGCTTCATTACCCTAACCAAGTATTATCGTAATAAAGCTAACCTTCTAACACTGATACAGTTTGCTATTTGTCAATTTTTAATAATAATTACAGATTATTTCATCTAATCATCCTCCTCATCAACATCTTAGTCATCCATGTTCACAGCAACTTCTACATCAGGGGTGTCAAACTCACTTTAGTTCAAGGGCCACATTCAGCCCAATATGATCTCAAAAGTCAAAAGGGTCAGACCAGTAAAATAATAAAATAGTAGAATTACAATATGACAATTTTTACATCTATAATGTTCACGTCAAAATGTGAATAACGTCAACAACTTGACACGTTTTAAGAAAAACAAGTGCAATTTTAACAATTTTCTGCCTCAGTCTATCAGTTTGTCATTTGCACATGTGCATAAGACTTACATTTCAATACAAAATATTTAGTAAGAGGCAGAATACTTGTAAAATTACACTCCTCTTCACATATTTTAGGTGGTACATGTTTGTTTAAGTCAAGCAATATTCAGGTTTTTGTAAAAGGATGGTTTATTAATATAAAAATTTTAATGTAATTTAACTTTTTTACTTTAAAATCTGCAGTTTTCATTATTTATAGGTGATTATGATCATTTTACTGGTCTGACCCAATTGAGCTCTGATTATTCTGTATGTAGAACCTGAATTAAAATAATTTTTACACCGTTAATGTCTTCATTGTTTTTCATCTTACGGGCCAAATTGGACCGGATTTGCCCCTGGGCCTTATGTTTGACATCTGTGTTCTACATCCTCCTTGTGTTCCCACTAATTGGCGCAGGATTGGTGCACTTTACTATGCATTTCAGTTTGTTGGCAAGGCAGGAGCAGGCTGGACGCTTACAGGTCCATGTACACTTGCAGGGAATCAGTAATGTAACATTTAGTATGATCTAACCTCTGACCAGTCATACTCCCACCCGTTTTATCCAAATATGGTCACTTCTGGTCCCAAAAAAAAAAGGCAACATAGCAACAGCCAGATAACAAACTGCAAGCTTCAAAACAGCAGTTCAGAAACCAATGGATGGTGATATTCTTCTATCTAATAATTATACACAGTTGATGTCATTGCATTTTTTATAAGTTTGGTCAATGAAATACACGGCAAACTATGGGGTAATGAATGTCAGAATATGTCAAAATATTTGTGTGCATAAGATAGAAATGTGTGCAAATTAGTCTATAGTTATGAAAAACAAAATCCATGTCTGTTGGCTCTTGAATGAGTGGAATCAAAACCTATAACCGTGAAATGCAACAAAATAGTCAAAAATAGGTCACAACAAAAAAAAACAAAAAAGGCTTTCACTATTGCTGTATTTGGTGTTATTGATTTTTCTTTTCTTTTTTCCTTATTATTTTCCTTTCCATTCTTCTTTTTTTCCCCTTAATCTTTCTATACCATTATTTAAATCCTATTACTGATTAGTTGTTTTTGTAAACTCACATTCTTTGACCGTGTTACTATTGGACTGTCAGTTGTGGGTTCATTACCTCTTCTGTCTCTACCTGAATAAGCCCAACCTCCACAAAATAATCATAAATAATCATACATATATATACATACTTGTAAATAGCTCTGTGTTGCACTCCTCCTTGTTTTGCTTTGTGTTTGTGAACTATTCTGTTTTCTCTGGCAACTTGTATCCTTTGAAGTCTTTGAATTAGTATGTCAGATCTTTTGTGTTGTATTTTATTGTATTTTTTATTTTTTTACCCCTGTCACAGTGTTTGTATAGCACTGACAACAAATGTCACAACTTCACAGGCCTTATGTATTGATCAGAGTATACATGGATTCCACAGGTTGTAAAGTTTGTCATGTGAGAATCAAAGTATGTTTTACAGTAAAATCCTTGTTTTCAAATATTACATCGACGTAAACCCCAGAGGGGCTTGATAGGTAGATGTAGAATAGAATACAAATTCCATGTGGGGCTGGACGATATGGAAAAAAAAAAAGAGTATCATGATAGTATTATACTGGATGTCATGTAACAGTATAAATCAAATCACAGTTTTTGTTGAGAGAGAGAGCGATATATTGACCCCCGTATTATAAGCATCTTAATTTTCATTTTCAGTTTTACAGCCATATGGTTTACATGTATTAGTTTTGCGGTAGGAATGACCCCCCCCCCCCATTTGGTGTTCCTTTGAATTCAGGTGTACTGTAACTGGTGTGAACTGAAGGTGAAACAATATGCTTTGAACATCTAACTCCTGCCTTATATGCCTCTGTTGTACACCTGAAACAAAACAATTCATAGTACCTACTTTTCAGTAAGCCGGTAGCCCACGTTCTTGGTCAGGTTTTCACCCAAGGGCATAACCTGCCTAAACATTATTAATGTGTGCTACAACTGCTCTTACACCTTGTACTACGTGTGTCAGCTAGCTTGACATGACTCTAGTGTGATTGGTTTGGTTTTGTGCGACTTGGCCATTGGCCATTCTTACATCTGTCAAAATGTGGACGGATGAATTTTACTGAAATTGTATTGAGCATGTCTCATATTTCTATCAACTATAGATGATGTATATCATTGCAATTTATGACCCTCCAGCACAAAACCAGTGGTTCAGTCTCACAGCAGTATTTTTAGCTATAGCCTCAAATATGTTATGTGACTCAAAATTATCGAATTTGAAGTTTATGCATAAGATCTAAGTAAAATGTCTCCTGAACACTTCTGACTATGAATTTTTGTGAAATTCCTACCGTAACTGTTTCAGATCAGACCTTTTAGGAAGGACAACAACTGACTGACAGTAATTAAATCTAAAACAAAGAAAAATCGTCTCAAAGCATGGCTTTCCTTTGCACTCGCGTTGGGTATTTCCTCGCCCTGTTTGGTATCGTTGGAAAGATCGGGATTCCCTCTCGACAACCCTTAAATATAAATCTACGTAATTATATATTTGAACCAATGGGAGGCCTCAGAACAAAGCCTTCTCGAGTAAACAAAATCCCTTGTTGCTAGAACGTTGCTAGGCCTCTGATTGGTTGAATTAGTGCCACGCAAGCATTTTTAATAAGCTTTCAGATAAATATAAAATGTTAATTTCTGAAATTTGACCAAGTGACTGGTTTTGTGCGGGAGGGTCACATTTTATCACCCAGCTCTAGTTCCAGGTATTATGCCAACACATTCTCACTCCCCCAGCGCATCAAAAGCCGACACCCTAACCAAGCATCGGTTTCTGACACAGAAGGTGTCCCTCAGCATCTAATTCATACGCAGACACTCAGAGCCCTAACCCTTACCCTAACCTTGAGCAGCTCATATTATCGTGGACAGGTTAGAATCCCACTGCGTCTGAATTAGATGCTGAGGGATACCTTGTGGGTCAAACACATGCTTGGTCAGGGTGTTTTTGACACACTGGGAGTGAGACAGTGTTGATTATGTACAGGTACCACTGTTTACATGCAGGATAGATAGCCAATAAATTAGCAACAGCAGAAGAAAAATGGCAAAGAAATGCCACAGTACACATACACAGCCGTGAACATTGCCGTGTTAACATCAGAAGGATATGTTGTGATGTTCTTATAAAAATGTATACACACCTCACTTTTCCATATACACAAACACATACTACATTCCACCACTCACTACCACATTTGGTACACAGCGGGAGAGTTTTCAGAGCTCTATGTAGGTCAGGGACAGGGTGTGTAGGAGTTGGATTCATCTTTATTCTGTGATGTATCTTATTTTCCCCTCAAGAATAGCTTTCACACAGCTCCACTCTTGGGGCTCTTTATTTTTCTAAGCTGGAGTCTGTTTGATGGCTTGTCCAAATGCCTTCCCTCAAAGAAAAGTTGTTCAAAAGTACCTGTCATTTTGATTCAGAAGAGGGTATTTTAACGGAAGAACTTTTCATTTCCAGCATTGTTTATACCAATGTGCGCTATCATTTAAAACACCACCTGGCTTTCAGTTATGCAACCTCTCGTTTGATTGTTTAGCTTAATAATAGGTGCAATGTAGAAATATCAATCATAACATTCTGGTCCCAGTTGTACTTGCTTAGTATAATTCATTGAAGGGAAAAACCCAACAAGATCGCTCCCTCAGCAATGACTTTTTTTCCTTTCTGTCAAAGTATAGAAGCGATAATTTTGAAATAAACCCTACTCTGTAGTTTTCTATAACATTCATTCAAAGAAACAGCTGCTTTCTTCAGGAAATAATCCCCTATTCTCCAGTTTGTACCATAAACTACATAGCCGCAGAGCAAATGACCTGTGAGCTAATCAGTACTGCAGTGACGAATGCCAAAACAATGCTTTCTGAGGCTGAACTCAGAACTTATTCCATCCACAAAAGATTCATTGTTGCTTTGACCAACAGTCGTGGGCAGTGGAGAAAGTGTGTATGTGGTACAGAGGAGGCAGCTGGGCCCAAAGGCTGAACATGTACTGATATTTGTTTCAAAAGAAAGGCTGAAGGATATTGAGAAAAAATGTAATTGACATTTTTTTTTATGGCAGATATTGTGATTTTGATTTCATTCACGATTTTCTTTGTTTCAGCGGTCAGCAACATTTGCAAACATCACAGAAACTCTTATAATACCATTTAAACAATAAATGTCATAACTGTAGTGCAAGAATGATAACTAAAGTCAAGAATTGATTTCAACTGAACACGAATAAGTTAGCAGACCTCAAAAAATTTAAGGCAATCGATTGCCTCAATTCTTTTAAGTTGATGAAAGGTAAAGTTCCAAGAACTTAAAATGTAGATGCTTATTAAAGTATACTTAAATTAAAACATTACTTATTAACTTCGTATTCTAAGCTTCTGTCAGGCCTACTGGGAGACTAAGTCAGGGTTCAGTGTCTTTGTCCAAGGACACTTGGACATGTGGACAGACAGAGCTGGGACGCCAACCTCTGACCCTTCAGTCATTGGACGACCCGCTCTACCAACTTTTGTGATTGTAATTTTTTGGTGTAATAGATATTGGTATTTATTTGGAGTGCTCTGAAATTGTATTTCATCATCTACTACATCAGTTAAGTTTATTTTTTCAATCATCCTCATTAGAAACAATAGAAATAACAGTACAATATCATTCTCAGCATTTAATGACTTAATTCCACTCAGTTGTACCTCATATGTTATTAAGTCATTTTCACTTATATCCACAATAGTTCCCCTTAATAAAAAATATTAGTTGGAAGTACTTAAAAAGAAGAACATGTTACAGCAACTGAATACATTTGAGTTAGTAGTACTATTTCTGAAACTTTGAGTATTCACAACTGAATATATTTATTTATTCTGAACATTTGGGTTTACAGTGTAGGCTACATTGAGTGCTTGAGCAATGGCAGTTATTCCAACTGAAGAACTAAAAGAGCCATCGATGTCTTAACTTGGTTTCAAACCCCCTGACTCCACTTCTGGTTCCACTGAAGCCTTTTTTAAAAAATGAATGACCAGCTTTTACATGGATTGGGCTAAAGAATATGTGACCTGTCACTGGGCAGGACCCCACTTCTGTTTGGTGACTTTGGCAGGATACTAGGGAGGTGGCATACATATGTAAAATAGTTGACAAAAAACAAAACCTGGGTCAGTTAGGAGCACTCCAAAAAAAACCCCCAAATTTTGTTGTCTGAAATCATGGTTTTGGATTCAAAAGATTGTTCAGCCCTACTGGAATTTTTCTTTCATTATTTATTTTTATGAAGATTGGTGGTTCAAAGTGTATTTTTTTTCTTCATCTGGACTCACAATGCTAATAAACATTGTGTTCACTCTGGGCTCTCGACACGCACGAGTTAAATTTAATTGGAAGTGTAACCGTCATCACAACATCCCCTTGTATCCAGGTCTAACAATAAGCACTGGGAGTAAATACTGGGGTCCCCATGCAGCGTATATCAGTGTTGTTTTCCCGCCAGCCAGCACTCAGCCGCCTCTGCTCCATGCTGTCATTTCCCAACGGAGCTCAACAAACTGCCCCGTCAAGCCCAGGATTGTTTCAACGTTGGAAGCATTTCACTGCTAATTAAAATGCAAAGCATATGCTGGGTTCAGCAGTGGTACACTAACATGAACAGAAACAGGGCCTGTATGTCACTGAAAATCCCCACTTTGTGCAGTAATAACTATATACAGACAAATAATAGCTTGAGGGAATAAGTGTCATGTAAAAGTTTAATTTTATTTGAAAATATGCAAATGTACAGTGCAGTGATTACAGTTTGTGTCCCCAGTTGTTTTCTAGGAACCTCTGAGTTCAGTATCACTGTATAACATAAATACTTTTACAAGGACATGTTGATAAGACGTGATTGAATTAACCACTTACATAATTAAGGTTTGCACTGTTGGAGGATGTGTTTTCATCAGTGGGTGTGTGGAGAGCTTAATTAATATGCCACTAAGCCTACTCAGACTCTTTGATTTAGCTAACATTATCTGTTGCATCCATATGTCATCTTTTATAATGCTAATGATTATCTATTGTATCTCTGAAAGAGTTGTTTTGTATTTTTTTGTTATTATTTAAAAAAAATATGGGTTAATTTCAGTTCGTTCTGGTGTGATTTTGACTTTTATCCCAATAATAATCACTCCTGCTGCATTTTTAACCAGCCTTTGGTGTATTTATACACAGCAGAAAACAACTTTATGTATGCAGATTCAGTATAAAAATTAACTGAAGAGCAACTTATTATAACATTCAGGAAAAAGAGAAAACAAAATTTATTTTTTCTGTCACGGTGTGATATTTAAAAGGCAGGAAATTCACCAAAGGTAGACTAAACTTAATTCCAGCAGTGGGTTGCACTATCTCTAACACGATATCTCAAACCTAAACTCTATCTTCTCTGTTTTGCTTCGACAGTGTCGATCATTTCATCACAACTGACATGCTTGGCATTTCATTTTAGACAGATACATCTATTTACATTTTGATTTTGTCTCTTTTTCAGTGATCATGTCTACTGTGATATCTCAGCAACCCCCGAAGGAAGATGAAGAAGACGAGGATGAGGAGCAAGGGGAAGAATTTGTTTTTGAGGACAGCACGGATGAGGAAAAACCTCAGGAGGAGAGCAAAGGAAAAATCTCTGAATCTATGGAATCTGTACAGTCACCCAAAACACAAACCAATAGCACTTCAGACATTTTACAAACTTTTACAGAGTGCCCACCGGAACAGCAACCCTCTAATACTTCACTTCCTGCTGGGCAGGAGGAAACTTTGACTACGGATAAAGCATCTGTTTCCACTGCAGGTAATACACTCTTTAAAGGATCAGTTGTTTAGATACTATGCTTTTTCTTTGGTAAGTAGAATTGACATGTACAGATGCCTTGGTTCTGGATGCATTAAACCTAATTTATAAGAGAAAGCTATACTTTTTCTTTTTTTTTACTCTTCTTCTAGTGCTGTCAAATGATTACAAATTTTTATCAGATTAATCACAGGGTTCCTATTTATTAATTTTGATGAATCACAATTAAATACCATTCCTTATTAATCTAAAAAAAATCTAATCTTATGTAAAAAATAATTCTGCATTTTATTTTTTATAAGCAAACAGAAAAAAGAAGGGAATATATGTACTTAAAGTTTTTGTTGAAACGTAGGCGACACGTTAACTGAAATATTAGCAGATACCCTGATTAATGTATACATTACATTAATATAGTATTTTAAGGTGAAAAGAAAACTCTTCTGCAGAGTGTGTACTGTATGATACATTTTTGCCAGTTGACTGTTCCATCTTGTTTTTGTACTCAAATGTGCTGTTTAGTGTCTTCCATCTTTCCATCTTTGCATTTGCATATGTACAATGCTAACTACTTGGACAATCTGCCTGAAATATGCCAGCAGAGATTCTGCTGCAGGTGGGTTTATTGTGTGAACACTTTTAATCACATTAATCATGATGATGGATTAATCTGCATTAATGTGTTAATTGTGACAGCCATGCTCATTTTCTGTTGTAATCTTAAAAAGCATGTGGCAAATGTAAAAGAAATCTAGGATTTGAAAAAACAACTTTTATTTGATCTGAATGAAATGATTGGTCATTGTCAATGACTGTCAGTCATCCGTTGCTGCAGCCCGCATCAGTTCCTGCGTCTTTGAGACCCCGTCTGAACGGAAACGTAGTTTCTTTTGGGACCATTCTCGTGGATACCTCAAAACGAACTCTTTGGAAAATGGGTTCCAGAGTGGGAAGAGCTGGATACAGTGCCGTTCCCGTATCCACCCTGACGAGTATCCGTGTTTGTTCACAGCCACGTCATGACCACATGACCAGAAAAAACTGCAGCCTTGCACCTGTAGCATTCATTCTCCTCACAAGACAGCAACAAGACAACAACGATAGCGAACGACAGAGTAGTAGTGGTGAATGGGTTAGCGTTGGCAGTGTTATTATTGTTGTTTGTGTCCAGTTTGTGTGTCTCTTGTATCGAGTGGGACTGGCTTACAGCGGTCTTAGTGTTGTGGTATGTGAATTGCATCGTTTTCAGCAAGTGTTTCGCCCCCATGCTGACGCGGAGTTTTACTGAAACAGTTCCATTTTTACCTAATATCTTTTTCACACGGTTTCAAAACTAAACCCGTATTAAACTTGTCTGAACCTAGCCTCAATTGACTCCATTGACCCTTTTCACTAGCACTTCGAACCAGGGTGCTTCTTGCTGTGAGGCATGAGTGTGAACCCCTGCACCACCGTGCCACCCTATCCTCTATGTGTTAATAAAAAAATATTTATATAATTTTCTTTTAACTTTAAATAAGAAAATACAACAACCGCTAGGTAAATTCTTTGGATGACATTATGATGTTTTTTTATGTTGAATACTCTCACTAACAGGAATGGTAGGTGGGAGGCTGTCACTCAATCCCATCATACATGTTGGTGGCCTGATGTGTCACTAACTGTGTGGCAGTCAGGTTCAATGAATATGACCTAATAATGCCATAAATACAGCTAATTAGTGCAGTATATTTTATTTATATCATACATGTATTTTTTTAATATATATATATATATATATGTATAAGGGATGTAATAAACACATGGTATAGCTACAGATAAAGAAAGGATGCTTTAATTCTCCTCAAATGAGAGTGAACATGCAGTTTTGTGGCCCCCTGGTGGCTTGGGAGCCCTAAGCATTCGCCTAGTTAGCCTATAACATGAAAGGGCACTACAGTTAGAACCCTATTGTAATCAGTGATACATCTATATACTGTAAGTATGAAACTATACTTAACTGATATCTGTTTAGAGTTACTTTGCGGTCAGAAAATGCCCTCAAAATGTGAGTAATATGACATATTTACATAAAAGTACACCAGTGGTGTATTATATATATGGTTCTAAACACTGTACTGTAATATTTCTGACATATTAATGCATAAATAATGTATCATACAGTGTCCAGGCAAAAAAAGTCCCACAAAATATTTAGTGAGACTGTCTATAACTTTGATTATATGCCACGCTATACTTTTTAAAAATATCACATTAAAGTACTTATTTTGTCATCACTATTCATTAAAAATAATTATTTGAATGTAACAGGAAAAAATATGAACTTATAGATTAGCCAGTACTTTTTTGGAGTTAACCCAGTAACCTAACAAAAGGCAGGATACGAGACCTGTCAAATTCCTAAACATATCCTCATACCTACTTTAGACTGTATTAAATGAAAGTATACATGACCATATTCTGGTACAACACCAACATATACATAAATATCCAAAGGAGAAAACTAATTGTGATGCAATTAATGTGTTTCACAGATATTTTATGTGTAATATTATTTGTAAGTTTGTCACGTGTTTTTATTCACCGTAGCCCATAAAGTTTGAATGAAAAAAAAAATAAAAATTGTTACCTCCTTTCATGAAATGATTGCGGTAATAGCTTTTTTTTTCTTGATGAATACATTATAACTGAAGCTCAGTATGTAATCATTGTACCTAGGTAAATAAGATTATTAAAGTGTATAAATAGGAATAAAAAGAGCAATGGGTCTACAAACATAATGGTTCCAAATGAATGGGAAACAGTGCATATGTATGAATAAAATAACTACCTGGCACATTAATCTGAAATATGTTACTAAAAAGTGAACAAAAAAATGGTTTTAGATGACAGGAAGAAAATTCCAAGTATTAAAATTAAAAATATTCTCATGGCATGGTCATGTCTTCATTAGGAATTCAAACAAAATCCTAAAATCTGCATTTGTTTTTGCTAAATTGACCTAAATATCATTAAGTTAGCGTGTACAAGGGCAAGGAAAAATAGTCTACGTGATTGCTTTTTATCACTTTTGATGGGTCCTGACTTGACAGGCAATTATTAATATGCTGCTTCAAATGAAAGCAGACTACTTTATTATTTGGAGGGAAAATTCATCTTGAGTTACCATCATCCACTGAGTCCATCGTCTTAACATCAGATTACCAGCTCACTACTGTCATTAAGCTGTTACTACCAGGCTAAGATATGAAGATGATATTTTTCCTCTCGTTAATGTAATCTGATCATCTTTCTATAGCAACACGCAGAGTTCCTTCAGTCTGTGTGTATGGTTTTAATCTGTACTTAACAGGATTAAATTATATCCTTAGGCAGACAAGCAGAGAATGGAGTTTCCTCCATGCATGAAGGTGTAGATGTACAGTAGATGTTTGTGTGATATATTTAGTACCCGGCTAGCATTGGCAGACAGGCCCCAGTAACTATACACTAAGATGAAGAGGGAGGTTTAGGCCTTAGTCAAGTTCTGTTGGACAAAGTGAAGTGATTAATGCTTAATTAAAAAAGCTTTTTTACCAAGTCTGTGTGGGGTAATCCGTTAAGTGGGCTGTAGAGATGCGTGAGGGAATTCTGGGCATTGATAATAGCATGTAGTGGAGGTCTGTTATGTAACTGACGACTGAGCAGCTGAGAAACAGAGCGGCCTCCTTTACCAGACGACATGGGGGGGTTTCATAGAAAATCGATCATGGCATTTGTTTAACAACCCTTTCCTTGTACGTACATTGCATTGTGAAATCCAAAACAATTAGGGTTTTTAGTAATATCTACCCCACACCATCTGCCTAATTACATCAGTAATGCAGTTAGAGGTAGAATTCGTACGTTCTTCTGTGTTGTGACTGTTTGAACACACAGGTATTGTCGGTATAAAGGGTATTGAATGTGTTCTAGATCAGGAGCCACATATAACCTAATATGATGTGAAGGGGGCCAGACTAAATAATGACAGTAAAATTGCATTATGAAAATGTTTTCATGTAAAAAAAATGTTAAAAATTATGAGTAACATGAATGGTCTGAAATGTAAGGTCAAAATTAATGCAAAAACTGTCAATTAATACACCACTGTGCTTAATCTGATCAAATATTTTAACACAATTAAATGTTTACAGTTGCTCTGTTTCAAGTTTTTTTTGTTGAAACTGTTGAATGTGTTGATTAAGCATGTTAATTGAATATATAATCATATTTTTGCAAATGTTTTGGATATTTTAAACCGCTTTCTTGTGGGGGGGGGGTTTGTGTTTTTTAGAAGAGTTTTTTTTTTTTTTTTTTAAGAAGTAGATTTTTTTTTGCGTATTTCAGTAGATTTTTAGCATGTTTTGTTTATATTATTTCTCCTCATTTTTTGTGTTTGTTAATAGTACAAAACAGTCATTGGACATAAAGTGTTTTGACAGTTTTCTTTTTCACTGAAGCACTTCTAGTTTAAAATATCACATTAACACAAAGCATATGTTAGTTGGACATTCTGACAACACTTCAGCTAATGCGTTGTAACATGTAACACGTTATCTGTTGATATATTCTGTTCTTTCTTCAGTCTGTTTCCTCATTGAAAATTAAATGCAATATATATAGATTAAAAATGAATATTTAACCATGATTAATCAAAGTTAATCCAACCGCAACCCTGATTAATTTTTTTCTGATTCAGATTACAAATTTTACAGCCTTAAATTATACCTAATCATTCATGTCACTTACACATGTGCATCACAACTTTTATTACAAATACACAAAACATTTAGTAAATGGCAGAATATTCTGAAAATTAGAGTTTCATCCTCATATTTATTCATGTTATTCAAATTTTTTTGTTAAAGGGTAAATGTCAACATTTTCATGTCATTTAACTTTTTTTCTGCCTCACTTGAGATCATACAGGTCTGTATGTGGAACTGGAACTTTTAATATGAATATTTTCAGTGTAAATTTGCATGGCTGGTTTTGGCCCATGGCCTACATGTTTGACATCTGAGCTGTATAAGTATGTTTGAATAGGTTTTCATTGATATGGTTCATTTTTGTTATAATAATCTTTATTTGTATGGCACCTTTCATACAAACACTGTAGCCCAAAGTGCTTCACATTAATTCAAAATTAAAGTACAATTTTAAGACAGAGTGAAATAAAAAATACATTATTATTCGATAGCACAAAATTATAATATTATAAAATTACAAAATAAACAGATTCAATAAATAAGAAATACAATTACAAGAAAAGTACAAGATGAAGTGATTATACATGCATTATAAAATTTCTACAAATAAGAATAAAATTACAAGAGTAAACTGATTATACATACATTATACAATTTAAACAGAGTAAATCAGAGCTACATTAAAATATAAAGAGTATAAAGAATGTAAAGAAAAGGGTCACAGAATTGTGACTCCATTCTTTATCTCCCTTCAAAGGCTGATGAAAATAAAAATGTCTTTAATTTAGTTTTAAATATACTCAGTGAACTGGCTTCCCTGATGTCTTTGGGAATTTTATTCCATAACTTTGGTGCATAGTTAACAAAGGCTGCGTCACTAATGTTCTTTGTCATATATCTGTGAGTCACTATAAACCTGCATTAGATGACCTTAGTGTTCTAGTTTGGACATAACTGGTCAGTGAGTTTGAAATGTAACTGGGTCCTGTTCCATTTAAGGCTTTATAAGTGAGGAGTAGTATTTTAAAATCTATTCTGTAGGGAAACCAACACTGGAGTAATGTGCTCTCTCTTCTTGGTTCTGGTTAATAACCCAGCTGCAGAATTCTGGATCAGCTGAAGTCTGTCTGTGGTGCTTTTTGGGAGGTCTGTGAAGAGTGCATTACAGTCATCCAGTCTGCTATAGATAAAAACATGGAGCAGTTTTTCAGCATCCTTTTGATTTATAATTGGTATTACTTTGGCTATGTTTATAAGGTGAAATAATGACGTTTTAGTGAGTTTGTTTATGTGGGACTTAAAGTTTAAGTCTGAGTCTAGAGTGACTCCCAGACTTGTCACTTGAAGCTGCATATGACTTTGTTCACCAATATTCCATCAAAATCAACTAAAACTTTCCCCTCATATTGAACTATTTGGAAATGTACTCCACCACAAACAATACATTTGTTTATAACTGGAGTCAGTAGGTCAGTAGTAGTAGGAAGTAGAGTTACACACAACAGGATTATGGCCACAGCATATGGCTGCAAGAGGAACAAACACAGAAACAACTTCATTGCCTCTTCTTGCTATTGCAGATGCTCCACTTCCCACAATGGATATCATAATAACATTTTCAAAATGTCTGTGTGACCTAGTGACTGTTTTTAACCCTTTAACTCCTGAGACGTAAGCATTTCCTCAGTAAAAAATAAAATAAGGTCAAGGTCAAGGTAACTTTATTAGTACCCGTGGGTAGATTTGTTTTGCAGTCAGGGTGAAAATTTGATCCTAACATACAACACACAAGATATATAATTAAGGTACATTGTTCGAGTATATAAAAAGTACAAAAAAACAGAAGAAAGTGCTCAGTGTTCCACCACTCATCAATATAGCAGCATGGTTTGATAAAAGAATGAAATAATTAAGATCAAATTAATAAAAGATAAATATAATAAAAACAATAAAAACCCAGAAAAGATAAAAGTCAAGAGTAAAAATAAATATAATTTAAGAGTTTAGGGTCACAATAATAATAATGATAATAAAAAAATTAAAAACAGAGCCAGGCCATTAAATAAATAACTAAAATAAGTGAATAAATTGCAAAAGTGCAATGTCACTGTTTCTTGTTGAGCTCAGTGATGGCTCAATATATGATAAAATATGATAAAATATGCAACAAAATCAACAAAAACTGCCAAAGTGATCAGTAAAATGAACAAAAATGAATAATAAACTAACAAAATAATATGTAACATGAACAAAGTAAGACACGAACTGAACACAATTGAAGAAAAATTATAAAATAAATTAACAAAATGTAGAAAAAAAATAAGCAACAGCATCAACAGAAAATAATAAATATTCACAAAATTACAAATGACACGAAAAATGCAAAAAAAAAATCCCAAAACAACCAAAAATGAAGTAAATAAAAAAGGAATAGATGATTAGTGTTGTAATTTGGTTCTAGTAGTTGTAGTTTGGGCTTTTTATTTTTCTAAACCAGTTACTTTTTGATACCTGTACATCAACAAAATTCTCACTAAAATAACATGAAAAAAACCCTTGAATTTTTCTGAATTTTTAAACTAAACCATCCATTAAGAACATATCAGGGGTTAAAGGGTTAATCAAATGGACTGTTTATGGTGGAGTACACTTCCGCATTTTTTATTGTGAGGGAAGAAAGTCTGATGACTGGTCACACACAGACGTACCTATTCATGATATTTTGTCTATGACTGAAATTGGATGTGAAAGTCACACACGGCTTTAAAGGGGTCATATTTTGTTAAACCCACTTTTATTAATCTTTGGTTAATCTTTGTGTATGTTTGGAACCTAGTAGTTAAAAAAGTTTGAATTTGAAACCTCCTGTTTATATAAATTTGGGGAAAAATTAAGTGGATTTTTACATTTTTACGAGTACAACATAATTGTTTGCCAGCGGCAGCAGTTGTAGTCAGTACTGAAAATATGTCCAAACTTCCAATTACCTCAAATGATCAGTTATTGATTGAACAGGACAGAGCAGCACAGCCACCAACCTGAAGGGGGCGGGCCATGATGTAGCTGTGTGCATTTAAAGGGCCACTGCTCCAAACAACCTTTCTCATGTCATTACCAGTGCTGGGTAAGTTACTTTGAAAAAGTAATTAATTACAAGTACTAGTTACTAGCTCAAAAAAGTAATTGCGTTACTAACTGCGTTAAAGTCAAAGTATCTTTATTTGTGAAATTAGTTTTGGACAGAGGGATCTGCTGCAGACAGAAAAAATCCACTCACCCTCCTATTCATTACATTCATACCCACAATAAATACATTCATTAAGATACATTAATAAAAACATATACAATTAATAATAAAAGCCTAAAAACATAATAAAATAAAATAAAAACAATCATGATAACAATAATAACAATAATAACAATTCAACAGCCACATAAAACATAACACATGTAGTCACGGCTCCACCATGTCTCTAATGTTCCTGTCCCTTCCGTACCATTTGTTTATTTATTTGTGTGATTGACAGTGGGATGAACGAGTGCTTATATCTATTCGTTTTGAAGAGTGGGACCCTATACCTCCTTCCCGAATTCAATAAAACATATTCTGTAAAAAAAGTTTGCTTAAGGAGCGCTACCTGGACTCAAAATAAGTAATAATAATTAGAGGTTTTCCAAGGCACTCTCTTAAAAGTGAAGAATAAAAAGCCTTTATTAAACTGGCTTGGTTACAAAAACCTATAAAAACATATAAAAACTCCAACGCGTTTCGGCATAAATGGCCTTCATCAGGGAGTCAGAACATATTCATACAAACATATTCTGTATTTAAAACATCTGTTAAAATATTCTTTCCCTGTTTAAAAGAGCTAGTTGGAATAGGTCCTGAAGAGATGGGGGTGATTTCACTAGCAAAGTAATTAGTTACCAGGAAAAATATTTTTGCGTTCCTTTTTTTTTTTTTTTGCTTAAAAATCTTAAAGAAACAAAACAGTTTAACAGAACAGTTTTGGATGTGATTTAAGATGCTTCCTCAATTAATCTATGTTCAGAACGTTTGCTCAAAACATAAGCAAAACACAAAGCTTGAACTTCTATAGCAGCTACAGACTGGGACAGTAAGTTGTCACCATGACAACCCAAAAGCGTGGTGGATAAGTTGTGTTATTCATCTGATAGACCTACTGAAAATGACATGACGAGTGGACTACAGCAAAAGGAGTTTATGCAGAACTGCAGGCTGGTGGTAACCGTTAAGGTTTTTTTTTTTTACACCTTATTTAGCAGCAGAATTTACTGGAATATCGAATATTTTCTCTATGTGACAGTTTAAAATGAGCTTTTAACATAACATTGGCTTGATCTCGCAGTGTGACTTGTGTTTAAAAAGTGACTGAAACGCCGCAGTGTGTATGGCTGTGGGTGTGTGTGTGTGTGTGTGAGCCGACAAAGCAAGGGATTTATTTTCTCAGTGACCGACTTCAATTGGTCAGTAAGGCTCAGTGATCGGTCAAGATTTTTTAATGCATTTCGTCACCCTTAGTCCACGTCTCGTCTTGTGATTTCCTCCTCTGCTGCCGCTTTGTTTTGGCGCTTTTTGTTAGTGACGTTACCATAGAAACTGGTAACGTTGCTATGGACGTTGCTATATATGGCGTCATCAACAGGTTCCTATGGGGTCCTTTCTGAGAGGATGGGGATAACTCACGGCCCGGTCAAAAGTAGTTCCTACAAAAGTTCCCGGAAGTTCCAATAGTGGAAACACCTGGAATGTGTCACGTTATTTCCTGAGTAACTGTAACGACGACACAGTTATGGATAATTAATTAATTAATCGAAATGTGTCTGCGTTAGTAACACCGTTACCCATCACTGGTCATTACTCAAAAATATGGTGGAAAGATGGACGTGTGGAGTTGAATTAATGACACATTCAGACCCAAGTATAGCATTTACAGTTCATGTAGATCACAGGGACATGTTTTAAAATTCACAATTCCATTTTAAAAAAGCAAAATATCACTCCTGGAAGTTTAACAAAGGTTTGACTATGTATGTGAATAAGAGAACAAATTATTTATATGAGATATTGTTGGAAAATGTTTTGGACAGTGCTGCAATTATGTGTCTTGTTCAAATTAGCATTTTCTTTCCTGTGGAAATGTTTGTCTCATGGTTGCTGTTTTTTTTCTCATTTTGACAGATGTTCCAGTTAGTGAGTCATCCAGCTGGTGAGTCTAATCTATTCCTATCACTATATTTCTGAATGGTGATGTCGAAAGTAAACCCAACACAACACATCACTGTTATGTCATTATGTCTTAGATAATGTCATGCTCACACCTCGTCAAGACACTCTGAAGTAAAAGATACTGTGATGTTATGTCACTTTTTTTGTGTGGAACATTTAGATACCAGATGGCATGTCTCATGGGCGGCACGGTGGTGCAGTGGTTAGCACTTGTGCCTCACAGCAAGAAGGACCCTGGTTCGAATCCCACACCAGACCTTTCTGTGTGGAGTTTGCATGTCCTCCCCATGTCCGCATGGGTTTTCGCCGGGCACTCCGGTTTCCTCCCACCATCCAAACACATGCACTGATAGGTTAATTGGTTAATCTAAAATTGGCCATAGGTGTGAATGTGAGAGTGATTGTTTGTCTATATATGTTCAGCCCTGCGATGAACTGGCGTCTCATACAGGGTGTACCCCGCCTTCGCCCATTGTAGCTGGATTAGGCCCCCAGTGACCCCCGCCACCCTAGTGAGGGTCACTGATAATGAATGAATGGCATGTCTCATATGGTGTGATAAGTGGAAATGGAAAGTGATGTTTCTGACATACTTTTACTGGACAATCAAAGCATTACATAATCTATGATGTACATGTGATGATTTTGGACTCTACTGACAAGCGCCTCTGTCGGAATTCAGCATCAGTCGTTTTTTTGGCAACTTTTTGTCGGTACATTATCTATTTACTTGAACTCTAGCAGTTTTAAGTTGCTTCAAAATATGCAATACCAGAGTAATCCAATTGTATTGTATTGTATTGTATTGTATTATATTATATTATATTATATTGTATTGTGCTCTACTCTAATCCAATTTAATCAAATTGATACTACTAAACAACATACATCATAAAATCAATTGGATGAAACCAACTCAAAAGCCATATTTCCGTCACTACTACGTCACACTGTTTTTACCAGTCATAGGGTTTTCTCTAGTGCATTTCAGCGTAACATAATGTTACACTGTCAGTCCAAAATGTTATGCTGTGATCCTTTCCAGTTGTGGGATTGGGTTTTGAGCACATTTTCTTCAGTATTTATGTGAGAAAATATATTTATTGGGGCAGTTGGTGGTGTGAAAGAGTTACTTTGAAAGATAACACCATGTGGGTTTGTTTTAATCGACTGGGTGCCTATCTAGGTTAATTTATGTCTTGAATCAAACTGAATGTAATCGGTTTTAATCAAATTGTTTACTAATTTTTATGACTCGCCCTGAATTGGATCGTACTCTGTGAATGGACATTTGAAACGGATCATTTTGAGAGTGAAAGACTCACACCCTTAGTGAATAGTGACCTAAATCATAAGAATTTGGAGCATCTATGTGACGCTCATTGGGTGACATCTGAGCCGCCCGCTCGCGAAATTTAATGAAGGCTATTGCACATGCGCATAGTGTCGGGCCGTCCTGGTTAACGTTACGCTGTATAAAATTCCTGGTGAGAACCCTGTGTTGAGATGACTATTGCTCTTTTACATATTGAGATTTACGGTCCTTGTTATTATGAGATTGCCTTGAATATTTATTTTGGGTTTGTCTTTTTTCTTTGCTTCCATAAAAAGCAACCAAAAATGTGATTTATGGTCCTTGGCAAAAGTCTCATTAATGTCTCTTCTTCATTCAATGTATAGTTATTCATTCATTTTTGCTTAGTCCTTCAACTTATGGGGACGTACATATTCTGTATGTTTCGCGGGTTCACTACAAGGCTGACGTATACACCGTACATAACAACCATTCACTGTAACCACATCAACACTTCAGTGTATAGTCTCGTCATCTGAACCCGCTTCATCCTCATCCAGTGTATAGTATCTGTATAAATAAATTAGCATCATATGCTCTACTCTAATAGTAATATAATGAGCAGAAAAAGACAATGTACTCATTAGTCAGACTGATTTGTACAGCAATTAATCATCACTTAACATTTCATTGCTCTGGTACAGTCAGACAGTATTGTAGACACAGTTCAGAAGATCATTCCCTTCAAGGCCTCAGTGAAGTAAACGATAAAGTGATAGCTTATTGATTCCTTCGGGGCAGCTGACTTTTTTTCTGGCCCCGCCTCCACAGGGAGGTCACCAGTCAAAGTCAGCAAACAGCCTCGGAGCTGACAGGCAGTCAGTCAGTCAGTGCTTTTCTCAATGATACCTCAAGCTGCCAGTAACTGCACAGTTGAACCTTGCCCTCCGTATGATCCCATTCAGTAGATCAAGTGATCCAAATCTCATCAACCAATGTAAAATCCAATTATTTAAAGATTATATCCAAACATAGCTCATTTCTGTCCATAGACCACCCAATTCAAATGAAATATATAGACTTAGTTCATGTAGTTTGCCTGTAAGGTTATTTTATGTTCACTGTAAGGGTGGAATAAATCCTACTTATGAATGTTTTTTTTGGTTTAGCTCTAGTTTGACAACTTTTCAGGCTTGCATAGTCGTCATTCCATGAAAGGCCCCTGATTTTGGTGGCTCCCCACACCTGGTTTCAAGGAAGTGTGTTCAGAAAACTGATAGTTGACTTGAGGGTTTAGATTCCTGTGGGTTTTCCTGTGCTGAAAAGAGGGGTCTGGATTTGTGCACAGGTGTGTGTGTGTGCGCATGCATTTGTGTGAACATACTTGTACTGTCCTCATACAGCGCATGTGCAGATTTGTGTATGAATGGTCGTGTATGTGTGTGATAGAGTCACAGTGAGGTCTTGGCAATTTCTCATGCAGGGATATTTCTGCTGAGTGCACATTTCCACTTGGGTTTAGTCAATAGTCTGCCTTTTAAAGAAGAGCTATCAATAGCACTTTTCCACCATCAAGGTGTTAAGACTGTCAGCACATCCACCTGATCTGTCAGCAGTTTTAGTATAATATTGCCAAAATTACATTGTGATTGTTATTGCAGAAATATGTTTTTTTTTTTTCTTAACACTGCTATGACAGCACATCAGCTGGTTATAGCTATTAGGCTCAAGGCAGCATTTCTTCCTCTCCAGTTTTATGTGTCCTCTCCTGTTTGATGCCAGCATTTACTTTTGACTCCACATTTTACCCATGACAGTTTTCATTAAATGCTTGCACAGAGGCTCAGCAATGGAAAGATAAACACAAAAGATACCATGACAGCGAGGCATGTATGCACCAGTCCTGTGTATACACAGCCCTAACCTTAGAGAATATAACTTTTTTTTATTGGAGTTATTTATTTTGTTTACTTTCACCTCTTCACCTTTTTTTTTTTTTTTTGCTGTCTACTGAACTTTACACTTTTGCCTTTCCAAAGAAACAAATCTAATGTAGCTAAGAGAACACATTTATTTTACACTGTCCTTTTTTTGACGACCTCTTCACCTTGTTGTACTCGACCCAGTTGGATGTGCTGTAAAATCACAAGAATAAGGTGGTACTGTAAATGTATATGAAAAAAAAATGTCTCTACACACACTTCATGAGAAGTAATGACTAAAAATATTCAGATCAGTACTTAATCAGAGTTTGTCATATGTAAATACTTTTAGGTTTTGCTGTGCATCTTGGAAATAGTTCATTTTGAGGAATGGGTAGTTTATGAATGAGATTTATGACCTAAGGACAAACACGGCTCTATCAGTATGGTCAGCACAATGCCTGTGCAGTTAAAAAGAACAGCTCTGCTCAGGAGAGACCAGGGGGCATAACAGGTAAAGCTATGGCATGCAGTACTGCCCTGGCACAGTAGCTGAAGGGAATAGAAACAGATGGAAGTGTGAGATTTGCATTCAGGCAGCTTCGACTTTTGGCTGTGCTCTGCCCTAGGCTATGTCATTTGCATTGAAAAATGTTTCCTTCTTCTCTCCTTGAGCTATATGACTCACTAGGGCTTATAGGCACAGATAAGTTGTGAAGGGCTGTGCAACGATATGCCAGGATCGATAGCAACACCGTTCAAATCACTCACACCTGACATGAATGCATACAGTCAGGCAGACCCACTCTATATTGCTATTCATGTAGCTCCACTCTTTTTTCATCCAAACACTTTTAATGACAAGACATCAGTTCATCATTACGAAATGTGTTGACAAATGCCTCTTTATTTTACTTTCATGTGGACTGAGATCATTTTTGTTCTTCAGATTGAGATGAATGTTCTGACATCACAGAGTTTGTAGCAGACTAATACTTGGTAGTCTTTTGCATTTGACACCGCTGCAAATGGCTGTGAGCTGAGTAGCTCTAATATGATGTGTTAGCAGGATGTTAAATCTGCCTGTGGGAATGTATGACGGTCATGTACATCAAAAAGACATTTAATCGAAGGTTTAATTATACAGATATATTTTGCACAGATAATTGCATTTCATTTTACTTTTTAGATCTTGTTGCTTTTGACCAGCACGGAGTACTAAATTGTGCAGATTTTCTTTAATAGTTGTACTATAACCAAATTATTATTTTTTCCTCCAATAGTCTAATACTGTCATTTAGTAAATATTCTAAATGTGCGTACCACATGATGTAATACAGATACTAAAATGCACCTATGAGTATTTGGGCACAGTCTGGTTATGTTGAAAGGGCAAAAAAAATAAAATAGACTTATTTTGTGATTTGTAGCTTTGTGAGTCTCACAGCCAACAATACTGAGTCTAAGTAATGACTATGGGGTAAAATAAGAGCCAAATTATTTTCATTGTTTTAAAAGGCTATATTAGATATCCACATTTACAGTTTTGACTCTTGCTTTACTTAACCAAGTGACTGGTTTCTATCTGAATCTTAAAGATCATAAAACATATAAATCATATAAATGATCATTTATCCTTATAATTATTCACTCCAAGCTTAACATAAAAATAATATTAAGTCATTGGTGTTTTTGACAGATAATGTTGCTTACCAGCTGTGAACACTTGAGAATTTACCCTACACAACCAGACTTCCCTTCATATTGATATCCCTTAATCCTATCCAATTCATTTTTTTTCACCCAAATTTCAGGAGTTCTAGTCAACAATATAGATGCCGTTGTGGCAATGTTAATTTTGGAGACTTCAAGTGAAAACTGTAACTTTTGATGCTGAAAATTTTGCAAATTTTTGATGTTTTTTTTTTTTCTTTTTCACTTTACACAACTAAGATATTTTCTCACAAAGATTTTAGCAAAAATGGCTGAAATGTACAAATGTGTTTGCATAGCCTCAATGTGCTAAATACAACCTTTCAATCCATGTATTACAGTTATAAGGCAGGTAAACGTAGGCTGACTCACTATCATCGTTTATTCTGTGATGTGTTCTGCCTCTGTCTTTGAGGAAACATAATGGGTTATTTGATGGTTGAATATGGATAGTGTGCTAGACTCTGCAGGGATAGCTTCCCAGTAGTTCTGAACTACAGCGCTTTGTGGATATTATTTTGCTGGCATGTCTCGTTTGTCTGTGAGATGCCCATCATCTGAGTAGCTATCGCTGCTGCCGCTGGCATTGAAAGTCTTTCTGGGTTTTAGCAGGGGGACAGATTTAATTAGTGTAGATGGGACTCTCCTACACGCTGGATTCTGTCATATTATCACTCATGTGGGGGAGCACAATCCTTCACTGGCAGCATCAACACATGCCGTGTGATAGCTGTGTCAACAAGATTTTCCCCTGTGATGTCAGAGAGTGTTTTTAATAGCTGGTTTAGGGCATGTTTTTATTTAAAAAGCCAGGGGTGATTATAGTAAGCCGCAGGCATGACAGATAATAATTTGACAGTGCTCAGGGGCATGTTAAGTAAGTTTCAAGTAACAAGCCTGTAGGTGTTTTTTTATTTTTTATTTTTTTTATTTTTTCCGGCGGCCTTGCAAAAGTTTCGTCTGAATAAGTATATCAGGACATATCATACATAAAGTTAGCAACTATTAACACAACTTAGCATAGTTGTCAAAAGTTTTCATGACCCAAGGACTCTTGAAGCCGTTCTGAAAGATATATATTTGGTGAATGCATATTTGTGTTTTGGCTAAAAATAATAAGCATTTGTTATTTAGTGCTTTTAAGTATAGCACAATAGCTCCTGTGGTGTGATATGATGCCATTTGATAGTTTTACATATTTTAAAAGCTGTGCTCAGACGTGCCCAGTTTTACAAAAACCCAGGTGGCATAAAGCAGTCTTTCCATCTGGACCAGCGGTCTCCAAGTCATTTTTTTCAGGGGCCACATTCAGTCCAATTTCATCTCCAGTGGGTCGGACTAGTAAAATAATAGCATAATAGCCTAAAAATAATGACAAATCTAAATATTTGTCACTGTTTTAGTGCTAACTTATCCCCTCCCCCCATTTAATTATGAAAATGCTTAATTTTAGAAACTATTCACAAAGAAAGAGATGTGAATAACCTTAAAAAACTGACATAAGAAAAATAAGTGCAATCTTAACAATATTCTGCCTGAATTTATCATTTGTTCATGTGCATTATGGATCTGATCTACAAAGACACTAAACACTTTAGTAAAAGAAGTGGAAAATGGTTGAAATTGTGTTAAATTTTCTTTTAATATTTCAGGTTGTTCATGTTTGTTCAGATTATTCACATTTTATTGATACAACATAGTTTGTAAATGTAAATATTTTCACAATTTAACATTATTTTTGACGAAAAAAAATATGGAGTAATTTTTTTTTTTAGGTTATTATCGCTCTTCATCCCATTGGGCCACATTTGAACCTTCGTCGAGCCACATTTGGCCCCCGGGCCACATGTTTGAGACCCCTGATCTAGACTGACATAAAAAAGTAAAAATACACTTGCTAACTGTAAAGTAACCAGGCAAACATCGACCCAAAGAAACTGGGCTTCTTGTACCAAAGGGTTAACAGAATGTTATCATGAGTT
Source organism: Siphamia tubifer (assembly GCA_020466265.1). Classification (NCBI taxonomy): domain Eukaryota; kingdom Metazoa; phylum Chordata; class Actinopteri; order Kurtiformes; family Apogonidae; genus Siphamia; species Siphamia tubifer. The sequence continues at coordinate 17,613,012 of CM035787.1, read as the reverse complement.
CCAACAGCTGTAATACACTGTACATGTCCCACCAGACTTTAGGGAGTACATTTCTATGCATGGATAGCAAAGAACTATTTCAACCCCCACCTCCATCCTTCCCTTCCTCTCCATGAAATTAACTTGTAATGAGGCACCCAGCACTCAGTGTTAGTTTAACTGTGCTTATGTTTGGGTACCTTCCAGGGCCTCGGCACCATTTGAGCCTAATTCCGAGCTCCGAGGCCTTCCTGTGGCACAGTCGACTGCAGTGGAGAGACCTGTGTCAGAAGACCACAGCAAAGAAATTGTCAAGGAAAGCTCCAGCTCAAGGGACATCTCTGAAGGTACAGAATGAAATTATATTGACAGGAAAGTGATGTACCTTATATTGTAGATCAGGGGTTCAATTTCAGACCAAAAAGATTAAACCTAGGCTTGCCTGGGGATTCAGCCTCATTCCACCTATTTATTATAGTGTTCGCATTGTGGACAGATCTGATAGAAAACCAATTGGGCCTCCACAGTTGCGTAAACAGAACTGTGAGCCACACTATAATGACATTGGCAATATAGGTTGTGTACCAGTATTTTGTTAGTACTGAACATTGCATCTTTTGACCTTGATCAAAGGTGACAGGAACACCATATTACAGTCCCACGGTCATCTTATGGCTCATTGATTTTGATGGCGTAAGAAGCCAGACACACTTACAATACATATAAACATATACACACATACATACACAATGCTTTTGAACACATAATGGCAAGATACACACTGGCTCACACACATTTTCTGTGCCATGATTTGATTTCTATGCAGACATGACATGAATCCAATTAATTCAGGATGAGGATCAATAGAGAGCCATTTCCATGAGGGAAAATTGCTTTTGGATTTTGACTCAGTCAGCAATGCTGCTGTTATTTGAAGGTGGCTCAGAAATGAGAGATGTAAAGGAGCTCAGCACTGTCACACAACAATTTCATGTCACAGGGTTGGTAATAAATTATATGAAACAGTGCCTTCTATTATAAGAGATATACAGAATTTGAAAATTTGCCTATTTTAAACAAGATCAAATGTATATTTTTTAGTGGTGTTAATAAGGAAACTTTCTCTTCAGACCGCAGACTCTGGGAAATGTTTTTCACAAATGCGAGAAAAAAAAAAAAAAAGCTTTTTTATTTTTTATTTTCAGAATGTAAAAATACAAATACAGTTTCTGTGGTTTATGTAGGTTGTTCTGAATAAATTAACATCAGATAACACGATGTTGTTTATTATGACTGACTTTGATATCTTTTTTCACATGTAGAAATACTGGAAAATATGAACATAATTTTAAAGATTGTGTGTTCCTTTCATTGTATGCAGTGTCAGTGTGACCTGTGAATGAGGTTATTGCAGTGTCATTGTGTTGCTTTACAGAAAAGTTAGATAAAAGTAACAAAAAAAAAAAGCACAAAAAAGCACAGTGAATAACTTCTGGTTTACCGTGCTTGAAATAACAAGCCACGTTCCCAAGAGGCCCAGTCACTTTGCAGATATGCTGATAGTCAGGCTTATAGCCCAAATCCAGTTGTTTTCTCCTCTTACTGAATCCTTTCTGAATGCACAAGTGTAGGAAAGGGAACAAGATAGAAGGAACGTTTGTGTAGCTAATCCTCTTTTGTAGAAAGACAGTTGCTCTTTGTTCATCATCTGGATTGTGTCCAAGGTTATTTCGAATTTTAGACTAAACTCTGCTGAATAATCCTTGACAGAATACACATCTTCAATCAGATTAATTGAAAACAGTGATTGTTGCTGTTGAGGGCTTAGGAGAAAGTGTTGCAGACAAATCGCAGTTTAAAACCAAATCAATAAAGCTCACTGAGCTAAATTAGGCTGAAACACTCTCAAAGCAGTTAATGACAAATCCTGCCGAGTGTGGAGATAGAATGGGTCAATAGCTCAAACAAGCTGGATACAATCATGTTGTGTCACATGGAAAAAGCTATTATAGAAACATGCCCAAAAGATGTGCCAGATGTCCCTGGGTAAGAAGACCTTTAAATGCAAATGATACAATAAGTATGTAAATATTCAAAGGCTGTGTACATTTCTAACCAGAGGCTAGATGATCTGGTGTCTTTTATCTATTTTCTTTTTGCCAAAAGGACCCAGGCAATGCAGTTCAGAGCTTAGCATGCCAGCTTGTGTGTTTCTGTGGAGAAACACAAAAGAATGATCTATAAACAGGAGCTTAGGTGAAGTTATCAAAAAGAAATGTGGAACACGATACAAAGAAGGGACCACTTTTCCAAATTGTTTACTATGGTTTTGCTGTGTTTTGACAGTGGAGACTTCAGAGGTGATCTATGATGACGTTCCAAGTGAAGATCCTGTATCGCCCAATGAAGGTAAGAACAATTAACAGGAATCCTGTTTATATATATATATATATATATATATATATATATATATATATATATATATATATATATATATATATATATATATATATATATATATATATATATATATATATATATATATATATATATATATATATATATATATATATATATATATATATATATATATATATATATATATATATATATATATATATATATAAGTGTGTTTTCCAATCAGAACTGATGCCTGTGACTGTTTGCATGTTTAACAGATATGATCTATGAGGATGTTCAGAGAGACACTGGACCAGTGGCTGCAGACAATGGATGGAGCTCAAGTGAATTTGAGAGCTATGACGAACAATCTGATAATGATTCCAAACTACCGACACGGAGCAAGGTAGCGTAACCCTATGCACAATACATCAAATTATTTTGTTTGTTAATTTTAAATGGCTTCATACCTGGCAAGGTTGTCAAGGGTGTTTTCCAGCACTTTAAAAATAATCAAGAGGAATATCAGGTTCAAAGGTCTTCTACTGCAAAAGTCTTTATTAATATATAGAACGGGAAGGAAACTATAAAAACCATGAAATATGTATCACACACTGTCTAGGCTTGATACTTGCATTGTGGGATGAAAGTAAACAAGAGGCATTTCTGTTTGGAGAGCCTCAGTTCTCTTTGCTTTTTTGTGCCAAGGATGCTGTTCATCAGTGTTCTGCAGCATGGCTACACAGAGGCAGTCTTCCACATGATGGCACTGTGTGCACATTCACATTGTGCAGCATTTACTTCATGCTTCAACGTCTTTTAACATACATTCACTCTTGCGGGCTTAGAGAAAATTTGAACACATGCTAATACAAATATTTTTTTGCTGACCCGAATTGTTATTAATGTATAGATTTATCCTTACCTTTACATATTTTTACATATAGACAGTATTTGTCAATGGACACCACTCTGATGTAATCCAGGAAAATCATGACTTAAATCAGTTCCTTCTCACATAGAGGAAGAGAACATTTTGTATTGTGAATAATGCACTGGCAAAAAAAAAAAAAAAAAAAAAAAGAATTACTTGGATAATTATAGTGGGGTGTTTGGTGAAAACCTTATACTGTTCTTTATACATCTTGTCCCAGGTCACAGAATTCAGCTGCACGAGGTGAAGAATTAATATCGAAAACCTGTCTATTTGGGACAAGTCACAATTTTGAGGCTTCACGTCCTTCATCTGGAACACATAGTTTTCACACTTGACTTTTTAATTCTTCACCAAGTGTACCTGAAGTTCTGCTCTCATTTACACCATTGCCTAATCTGAACAGTCCTGGAGAACTGTGGTAGAACTTTACTTCTTTAATATTGTGTCTAAGCTGACTGCATTGCCACCCCATCCTTCCTACAAATAATTGATCATTAGTTTCATAGAGCATAACCCTTCTGACCAAAGCTTTTACTCTGTGCTTGTAATTAATTCCTGATGTTGCATAGCCTGTTTTGCTTTGATCACTTTCCCCCCCATTTCCCTTTTTCTGTTTCCTCTCCCTCTGCTTATTTTCTCTCCCTTTTTTGCCTCTTGTGGCTAAATGCAACCTGCCTCCATGACCCGGCCTGCCCCCCACCCCAACACCTGTAGCTCCCTCCTGAAGTCCGTCGGCTGAGGGAGAGGTGCGCCAGGACCAAACGTGAACTGGCTACGAAGCTAGCTGGCAAGCACAACTATGATATCAAGGTATCTCACCTGCAGCAAGTGAACAAAGCTAAAGTATATCACACTATTTCTTTTCAGAGCATAAAAATCTCTACTCAAATTCACTGTTGGCTGCTATGACTGATCATCACCCTGAGCTGAAATATGTGGTGTTGTGTGACTCAAAGGCTTTATTGACCCTTTGCATCATCCTAATCAGCTTTACTTTTGACTCTGCTACTTTTTTTTGCTTCAATGCTCCTTGTCAGTCTCTCCCTGTTTTTCTTACTCGTTTAATACCACGGTGCATTTATGGGACACATGAATTATTAAATAATCTTATGTGTATTTATTCCCAGAAACATCAAGACAGTTTGCCCCCCAATTAATGACCTACTTTTCTAAAGTAGTATCGTTTAAAAATACTACTACCCTGGGTGTATTCTTGGTCTATGGAGTCTGGTTGCAGGGCCTCTGTGATGCTCAGGGTGGAGTTTGTGGTCAGCTGAATTTTCCCACACTGAGCAACACAGCTCCGTTAGTCTGATGTGACGCTCACTCTGTTACAATAATCTCTTCATGATATGCTCATAGACTCTCTGATTAGAAGCTGTACTGCAACCCACAGGGAGTCGCAGATGGTGAGATTCATGATGAACCCAGTAAGCGTCACTTCTCTCCATCTATCTCCAGAGGAGCACCGTAGGTTATCGAAGCTCCACAGCATGGCACTTTCATCGTGCTCTAATGCCCCCTCCTTGTTTCTGTCTGCTCCTTCTAACCAGGTTCAGCAACTCATGAAGGCGGCAAGAAGCGGAACGAAGGATGGGCTCGAAAAGACCAAAATAGCCGTCATGCGAAAAGTTTCCTTCCTTCAGAGAAAAGATCAATTGGGTAATAAACGGTTTACATTTTTGCCATCTGTTTTAGTAGTAGTTTACAGTTCATTTAGTAGTAGTGGTTTCTAGGTTTGGATTTGTGCACCCTACTGTTGGCTCTTTGAATTAGAGGCAGTTTCTAGCCAAAGGATGCTAGTCTTTGAGGCAGATGTAGTCAAAAGCCTCAGTTTTTCTTTGCCCAGATCTCTTCAGGGACAAATCAAAGCAATGTGCAAAAGAAAGAAGTGCTTTATTGTAAATATGCTGCATACAATATAGAAGCAACCCAGATGTAAGGCAGACAATGTAGTCATGTAAAAAATTTGACACGTGAGAAGAACATCTTTGGGTTGTGGTATTAAGCACCATTAATGATGAGTAACCTTACATTAAGTATTGAACGGCCTTAAACACTGTACGTCAAAACAAATCTCAAAGCTATTTCGAAGAGGGAAAGAGGACACGGCTATTTTTAGTTGATCGAGAGAAATCTGCACAGCATTGTATTTCACTGTTGTCATTCCAAAGTGTTTAATTGGAACAGTGGAAGCTTCTGGTGTCAGTGTCTTTATGGTTACGGGTGGAGTGGGTAGCCCTTTTTTTTTTTTTTTCCTCTTCCCGTTTGAGACTGTTGAATGTCTTTGTGCCATTGCACAGAAGAAAATGTCGTAGATTGTGTTTTTGCAGACACACTTCACACTTCTGCCTCCTTTTTTCATACAGCAATACAGTAGTGTTTGAAAAAAGAAAGTTCCCTTCTTTCATGGCCTGTCTTTCTCTCTGCCGAGCCTTTCTCCATTGCTCTCTCTATATATCTCTCTCTTTTTTTTTTGAGAGTACGAATGTCTCTTCATATTTTAGAGGTAATAAACTTAGTGTGTCGCAGTGTGTCTCTAGCTGCAGTGAGATCTGAAGGCTGCTTCTCTGTTTTTCCATTCTTCTTTTTCATTCTCTCTCTTAAACACACACACACACACACACACACACACACACACACACACACACACACACACACACACACAGGTACTCTGTCTCCCTTGTAAACCTTTCTCCGTCTTTGTCCTTCTTTGTGGGTAAATGTCTGCAGAAGAGGAGGATGATGCAGGATATTTGGACGTAGCTGTGTCCGAACTGAAGCATCCTCCCCCACAGCTGAGCCCCATGCCAGAGGGACTCACCAGCCACCAGGTGCACGAACAGAATTTACTGATATTCTTTCTTTCTTTTTCCCCTGAATACATGCAGCCTTGTATTGCACTTAACATAACGTGAACATCTGCTGTATCCTGTAGTGTGAGACTCTAGGCCATCGTGCTTAAACAGTTCCCTTGTCATTCCTGTATTTTTACATACATTTTCTTTACAGTGTTTGGAACAGCAGTGTGTGTAACAGAACAGTCACTCTGATGTCATAGAAAATACAGTGATTCAGCAGTCTGACAGAGGCCTTGTTCAAACAGACCTACTCCGCTTTGAGTTGTTTTCTATCTGTGACAAACATATGATTATAGTGCAGTCCATCAATCTGTGCGGTGTTTAACTGAAAGCATACAGCACACCACAGCCCTATCATGTCCTCTTAGTGCTAAATATCCTGACTGGTCTGTTGTCTACCTAGGTTGTCAGACGCCATATCCTCAGTTCCATCATTCAGAGCGAGCGCAGCTACCTGGAGTCTCTCAGAAGAATCTTGCAGGTGAGCTGTCTATTCCCTGTTGTCCTCCTCTGCCACATGCAATACCTTCACTATTTAGCAGATATGAATTACACTGAAACGGGAAGTAGCGATATCCATCAAATTACTGAGGTGTCTCAGCATAAATAATCCTGATAAAACAGCTGTCCTCGTTTCTGTGGCATCTTACTGATGCAAAGAGAGAGAGACTGTCAGGCATGCCCAGGATGGGGTGTAGCCTCTCGTCTTTAATCTCTCTTTTTAGCGACGAAAAGGAGACTTGTTATCTTCTCATCACAAAAAATAAGAGCTACTCGAATGGAATCTGCAGCGATCAATGGCTGCTTTATGCACTGCAAAATCTTCCCATGTCAAGATACAGTGCTCTGCCTTTGTTGTTAAGTGACATGATGTGAGTGACGTTCTCCAAGAGGTTTAGCTCTTTTGAATTCTTTTATTATTCACGGTGTCTAACCATGTGGTAAATGCAGTATCATCAGACAGATAACAGAAAGATGAAAGGCCACCAGCACATTGAGACAATGAGGATTGTAACTTTCATTATTGCTGTGAAACAGATTGCACAGTGTGTGAAACGTGTTGTGCTGCCTGCCCATGTTCCTTCTGTCGATGATTCATTTGCTGTGATGAATTTACAGGATTAGACTTGCAAAACGTCAACAAAAATTATCACCACTGTTGCTTAGATAGATAAATTTTTTTTGTCGTTAAAGACTGTTTTCATCTTGTATGTTTGGCATATACACAATGTTATCTATACTTCAACATGCTCAGATTCAAAGAAGGCATGTTTACTTGCTTGCTATCCACAAAGAGCCTGTCAACTCATGTCTGTAGGCTATGCTAATATCCCCATGAGGACTGACTGAAGAATCAATCAGTGCCCCTTTCAGTGTTTCTTTTGCATCTGTAACTCTGCTGGGAGCTGCTTTTTTGCCATCATTATTCTGGCTTTTATGATTACAAGTCACCTTGAGTTCTGAGCATGTTCGCTAGTGGCAAATGCTGTTTTATGGGTGAATCCTTTGGATTGATGTGCTTCCAGGCAGCATGACAACATTTCCTTGTTTTCCTCGATTTAGAGGATATTTGTCTGTTATCCTGCAGCCAGCTGTCTATTTTTGCTGATGAAAAGCAAGGATGCTTAAGGAAAGTGGCCTGCTGATTCATCTTAACCACCCACCCATCCACAGGCATCCACACATTTGTATGTACATGTACCTATAAAGAACAATAAAAACCTCCTTTTTGTTCATAATCTCAACAGGAGTACCACAGGCCATTGTTGGAGGCTGATCCACGCATCCTGAGCCCACGAAAGATCCGACCAATCTTTTACAGAATCAGGGAGATCACACAGTGCCACTCCATGTTTCAGATTGCACTGGCATCACGTGTGGCTGAGTGGGACAGCAGTGAGAAAATCGGAGACTTATTTGTGGCCTCGGTTTGTATGCTCACACCTGGATGTAGTTTGTATGCAATTCATGTGTTTTAGAGAACTGGGAATCCAGATGATGGTAATGCTATCTTAGTTTTACACATTTATTTTCTCCTTGCTGCATACTTGTGTGATTCTGTAATCAAAGTTGTGCATCCAGGATACAAGTGTTCATTTTGTTCCTGTGTATTTCGATCTCACTCAATAAGGCCGTCTGTGCTACCAGAGGCGAAGCAAGGCAAGGCAAATTTATTTGTATAGCACCATTCATACGCAAGGCAATTCCAAGTGGTTTACAAAGGCGCAAAACTACATAAAATTACATAGGATAAAAGCAAAATAAAATATTCAACAAAAGGAAAGTGAAGAAAATATGAGCGTTGTATTAAGTTACAAATCTTAGATTAAGCAAACAGGCACAGTTTACCCAAACATGGGATCAGTTGCAGTTGTGATGCTCGGCTTTTGGGGAGGACCAGTGATGGTCACACACATGCACTAAATATTGGAGTGTTTGGCTGCAAGACTAGAATATGCATTGATCTCAAGCAGTGTTGACTCCCCCTCTGTGGGGTTTAAAAAAAAAAAGAAAGAGAGAAAACAAAATGCAGACAAATTAGGGAAAAAAAAATAATTTGTTACCTACTTTCCTATCTGCTCATTTGTTGTTTACTTTTTTTGTATATATGTATATGTTTAGTACTTCAATTATTTATTATTATTATTATTGTTAGTTATTTTTATTATTATCATCATTTTTGTACTATGCACTCTATTGCTAAAGATGAATTCAGGTTATTGGGGAAGTGAAGAAGGGGTAGGATTAAATAAGCTTATGCTTCATCCTACTCTTTTTCGGACATGTCATTGTGTATTATTATTATTATTATTACTAAATTCAGTATTACAGTATCAGGGTATGTTCATAAATTACAGTGCTAAAATAAGAGTTCACTGTTGGTTTTCTGTTTCAAATGTCTACACTGTGCTCATCCATAAAGTCCTTTATAATCTATGCATCAAAGGTGGTGATTCAGCCTCTCACACTCTGTTTCCCATTATAGTGCATTGATATCATAAGACCCCCCACCAAATGAGACGGCAATGATTAATTGCATGAGCTGTACCCTCCTCATTGAGTTTCCATTTTTTCATGTGGCAGTGTAGCTATACCTGCAGGTTTGAGCACAGCGTTTTAATTCCTTCATGAGCCTTGCTAATTTCTCAATACTCTCCAAACTGCAACTATCAGCTGCCTGGTGTGGATTTAATTGAGGAGAGAGTATAAATCTGTACCTCAACAAACCCCCCCCCCCCCCCCCCCCCCCCATCACTCTGTGCCACCTCATTCCTCTTCCCTCAAATTCTTAAATGGCTCGTGAAGGGTGTTGCGGTAACTACGATGGTAAACAAACCTTTTTTTTTTTTAAGTACTACACTTAACAGGCCATTTTCAGCCACTCTTTTCATTGAAATTACCTATGCCAGGATGGTTACCCAGACATTTAAGATGTCAAAAGAAAATTGCATGATTCTGTTTGTGGTATAAAGACAAAATAATCAAACATGGCAGGGCTCTAAAGTCTCTTATTCCACAGTGGTTGTTGTAAATGTATACATTACTGTGTTGTTTTTGTTTCCTCAGTTTTCCAAGTCCATGGTACTGGATGTATATAGTGATTATGTGAACAACTTCACCAACGCCATGGCTCTGATTAAAAAAGCATGCATGTCCAAACCTGCCTTTCTGGAATTCTTAAAGGTAAGCTTCAACTGCAAAGCACTGACATTGGTTTTATAGTGTGCACTTAATGCTGAGTTTTTCCCAGAGTTACAAGCTTCCAACAGTCACTTGTTTTCATAGAGATAGAAAAATAATTCACTGTGTAAAGGCTGGTTATGTACAAACAGTTGTGTTTTCCAGCATGTAGCATTCATTTAGGGTGGTGATAAGATTTAATCACTGCTTACTGTGCTACTTCTATTTATGGAAGTCCTAAATTAATGCTGTAATCAGATGATTATATTGAGAAAATAACTACCATCCATTTGTATGCAAATTTTTTGTACACATTTTTTCAGCATATCTGGCACATATCCCAAGAACTTTATAATGAACCAAACTATCTGCATTTTTTTTCTTCCTAAATGCCAAAGTCTGTATTTGAACAAAAGGATAGAAATTCAACAAATTTTTGCAAACAAATAGGTGTTTCTGACTCTCTGTGTTAGGGAGTGTAAGCAGTAAAATGTGGGGGCAGTCGAGGGTGCCAAACATTATTTAAATGTGCTGAGTTTAACAATTCCCTGCGTGGCCATCATTTGTGCACGATTATGAGTTGAATCACGGAGCTGTAATGCTGATTTACAGAACCAGATCACACTACTGACACCCCTGCATGTTTCTCCACATAACATGTGTCCCTTCCTGTCTTTTTGGTTTTTGTCTCTCCTGCTGACTGTTGACAGCATGCACATGGCACTGAATTTCATTCAACTCTGTAACAGAAATGTATCTTCTCTTTACTCTACATAAATACACATACGTATTACTCTAAAACAATTATAATTAAAATATTACATTATAATTCACATTTTGATATACTTCACATTTTGAGACTTTTAGTCCTGTAAAAGAAGGTATGCATAGACATTATGTAGAATTCTCTATCATGGTCCATGTAGTTCACCTGTGATAGGAAGTGTCCTCTTAATAGATCCATTGACCTACACATTCTTGCCCATTTCTTTTATTTCTCCACATTCTAAGTAAGGTTATGTGTGCTTTAACACAAGATTATCACACAGTACAATTCCAACAGCTAACTGCAAAGCACTTTGCAATGATGTTGCCTGGCAACAAGTACTATTCTATTAAAAGAGATAGATGGAATTATCAGATACACAGTGTTTAATAAAACTAAGTGTCATATAGTCTATAGGCCTTTCACAGTGAGAGTCAGAGTTGGTTACTAGTGCCTCTTTAAATGTACAGAGGCACTTTCCTTTTTGTGAAAATAAACAAATAATGCATTTTCAGATTATAACCACCAATGTAATCTAAACGTTTTCTGAAATGTTCCTCTACATTCTCATTACATTCTCATTTAAGTCAAATTTCCCCCAGTTGAACATTCTCTTGACATTCAACAAATGTGACACTGAGATAGTTTATTGCTATTAAACAAACTATGTGATTGTCATTGATTTAGCTGATCCTAGATTGAGGCTGACCAGAGTAGAACTCAGTTACTATGATTCAAGTTGAACTAACAAAATCTGTGAGCTGATAATATTAGATAACCCAGTGCACTTTGCTTTATTTGTAACAAAATATCGACAGCTCATAGTTTCCAGTACAATACACCCACCTGTCTCTATGACAGTTTGGCAGAACTGCTCTCAAACAAAATGATTTTTCTCATGGCCTGATTCCAGTGGCTGGAAATTTCTTTCCTATATCCACCTAAATTTTGTGTAGTACATTTCAATATTAAATTTCTATGATCACAATTTGATTGACTGCACAGCTCTAGAGGATGCTCTTCAAGTTCCACTGTAATGACATCACCTCAGGTTTTAGTCTCTGTCTGCGAGGAGGTCAACCTTTTGTGTAGTGTCCCAGAACCCTGGTCCTCGAGAGCCACTATCCTGCATGTGTTTTACGTCTCCCTCTTCCAGCATATATGACAGTTGTTATCAGTCTTCTGTAGAGCTTGATGACAGGCTGATAATTTGGATCAGGTGTGTTGGAAGAAGGATACATCTAAAACATGCAGGATAGTGGCTCTAGAGGATCAGGGTTCCCTACCTCTGCTTTGTAGAATTCTAATTGAGATAGAGTTCACTGTGCAAGGGCACCTGTGCACAGTTATTTATCTATTCTGTCCCTACTGCACCTTTTCTGCTCACTGTGCTGATAAACTAGAGTTAATTGTGCATTGGTGCTTATGATTTCCATAAAGATAAGTAAACATTAAGGTTATGTAGAATCAAGGCCTTCAGCATGCCTATAGCCGCATATTAAGTACATTTTTGCCTAAAGCAGCAATGTATGTATGGGGGTGGGTCTATGATCAGGCTTAAGATGTCACTGGTGACCTGGTGAATGTACAGGATCAAACATGACGTGGTGCATTGCAAATAATTTAGACAATGTGAGATAGCTGCTTATACAATTAAAATAGTGATGCAAAACCTATAGCGATGAGGATTTCTTTACATATTTATTGGTCTAAAGCATTGAAATGAAGTAGAGGTTCAAGCTTTTTTACATCTGCATGGTGGCATTGGAGATAACTAGCAATGGTTACATGCAGAGGTCTTGAACCCTGGTCCTCGGAGCCCACTGTCCTGCATTTTTTAGATGTCACCCTGCTGCAACACACCTGATTACCCTTTATGAGGCTTCAGCAGAGCTTGAGGATGAGCTGATCATTTGAATCAGTTGTGTTAGACCAGGGTGACATCTAAAACATGCAGGGCAGTGGGCCCCGAGGACCAGGGTTGATGACCTCTGGTTACATGTGTGGTGGTAATGTTTTTTTTTAACTATGTGTTTATTGCTTTTTAATGTTTGTTTGTTTTTTTACATACAAAACTCAAATCCCCCTCCCTTGTCCCCTTCAGATTACAGTAAAGACAAGAGATCTGATAATTTTACTAGTTTTGTAAGAATTGGTAATAGAAATGGTACAGAGCAGGGGTGTCCAATCCTGGTTCTTGAGAGCTACTATCCTGCATGTTTTAGTTGTTTCCCTCTTACAGCATACCTAATTCATATGATAAGACCATCATCGAGCTTTGCAGAAGCCTGATAATGACCGTTAGGGGTGATGAAAGTGGGAAACATCTCAAACATGCATGATACTGGCCCTCGAGGACCAGGGTTGGACAACACTGATGTAAGGTTTCTGCTTTTACATGAAAATAAAGATGTGACCACATGGTACAAGTTTGTACGGTACTTTATTTTGCCTTAATCCCTGCATTCTGTGTATATTGCATACTGTGTATTATAAAAATGAAGTTTTTGTTATTACTTTCTACAGTGGTCTTTGATCTGTTATGTTAAGCAGCAGATACATGTTTACATTTGATATGACTTGTCGTTGATCTAATTTAGCCTTTTCAACCATATCATACATTAACTTTGGCCCTTATATCGCTGTGGCCCAAACGTTTGGCACAGTCCAATCTTCCTCTAACCTACTACCCACAAAAATACACTAGACATAATTCGGTAAAATGATGTTCTTTCATGTGCACAAATGACTAACAGACCCTGATTTTCATACCCTGTTCACCCACTTCCACGCCTACACATGTTCTTCAGGGCAGTCTGTCAAGCTTTTCTCAGTTTGAATCGCATAGTTTCCTCTTAATGGTCTTTCTGACAGAAGATCAAACTAGTTCTTTATTTCTAAGTCCCTGACTTAACTGTATATTGCCTTTTTTCCCTCCAGAAAAAGCAAGCATCCAGTATTGACCGGATTACTCTTTATGGCTTGATGGTCAAGCCTATTCAGCGGTTTCCTCAGTTCATTTTGCTTCTACAGGTAAATATGATGTTGCACAGGGTCAATAATTCATGTTTGGTATATGAAAATCATTTTAAGTCATGACAACTGAAACACTGCCAGTATAATATATGTAGAGTTCAATTAAAATTTCAGCAGCATATATTGAGTATTAAGGATGCAAAGCTGCAAGGAGATATAATCACTTCTGGATTTCAACTTTCAACCAAAGTATGAGAAATTATACCTTTAATACTTTTTCTTTAGCAGTAGCCAGGGCTTTAAAACTAGCTAGCCACATCAGTTTTTCATGTGTTGGCTTTACATCAAGACTCTTCCACTCTCTATTCTGAGCAAAGATTTGGATTTGAGCTTGACTTGCTGGATCTGCAGTAGCTCATTTCATCCCTCACTGGGCATTGATTATCCATGAATTCAAAAGATAAGTTATGAATGTGAATTAGGCATTTTCTTCTTGCCTAAACTCAGTACTCCAAAGAGGAACTGTATGTATTAAATCATACATTACAGAGAACTAGAGCTCAAGGCACTGGGGAACATCTAAGGTGCATATGGAGATAGTTTTAGGCTTTAAATGTCACAGATGCATGACAAATACCGGTGTGTAAAGCATACAGCATATGGTTAGAAAAACTGCTTTTGTGGAAGTTTTAATTTCTCTATTTTTTGTTTTCATTTATCAAACACTGCTATATATTTATTATATAGTATTATATGTGTATCAAGCTCTACATAACATGTGAAACGTTTTTGCAGTTTTGCTGTTTGACCCAGATTTGATATTATTTTGGCATAAAGTAGTAACAGAGGAAAGCATTAAATACAGCAGCAACCAAGTGATTGTAACTGCAAGGTTTAAATTTTTTAACTTGCAACAGAGCCTTTTCTTCAAACTTTACTTGTGACCTTTTGTAGGACATGCTTAAGAATACACCAAAGGGCCATGTGGACCGCTTGCCCCTGCAGCTCGCTCTGACCGAGCTAGAGATGCTAGCTGAGAAACTGAATGAACAGAAACGAGTAGCCGACCAGATTGCAGAAACTCAACAGCTAGCCCGCAGCGTCAGTGATCGCCTGCTCAGTAAGGTGACTGGCTACACATGTGCTGTTTTTACACACACACACACACACACACACACACACTCACTTTCACACATGCCCCAATCAAATCTATGAGCCCAGCCTCTGCACCCTGTCACTCTTCTACGTTATCACTCTGAGCCAAACACCTTTAAATTAAACTAGCATATAGCAATCACTTGTATCACTTTACCGCATGTTAATCTAGTAAGGCTTTTTTTTTTTATTATTTGGGAAAATGATCTTTTAGAAATGATGCCTATTATCATGCCTAAACAGTACCAAATGCAATAGCATAGGCGTTGCTTCTCCATTACCACACTGAAATTACTGTCCTGCCGCTGCAAATCTGAACAAATGCTGCTCTGAATAAGAAGAATTAGGGGGTAAATGAGACATTTAATTGGAAACTGTAAGAGAGCTATCTCTTTCACCCTGTCGCTTTCCCTGTTCCTCTCTCTCTCTCTCTCTCTCCATGTTACCTCCCCTCCATTCCCCTCTTGCACTCTCTTGCTTACTTTCTCACTCCAATTATACACTTTTCTTCTCTTCCTCTAGTGTGACTGCATCTTCCTCTGTCTTCCACTTACCCTCCCCCTCTCTTTATTTCTCTCTATCAGACCTTGCTTTCCAGGACTCAGAGATGAGCTGATTCGGCCAATCTCTTCCACTCCACACAGAATTCCATTTGCTGCGGTGACACTGCAGAATTCCAATAGGAAACAGTCTCCTCTATTACCCCCATAACCATCCGATGAAATATTCATTTTTTGTCTCAAAGTATCTAAGTCGTTGGAATAGGACAGATAACAGTGTGAGTGAGAATGGGTTTCACACACATATACACTTACACACATGCACACACGCTTGGTGCAATGCCCTCTGTGCCTATTGATGCTTAAAGGCTTTAAGGGTATGTTCTTAGAGCAGCCCACCTCTTGAGGGAGCTGTACCATTTTGCGGCCATCAAAAGGCAGTCCCAGTCAGAATAATGACTCATTTTGTGTGCTATCTGAGCCACAGCCAAAAGCAGCTACAGATTGCCGACAGGTAGGACATCCTTTACTGTGAAATGTGTTCAGATGCATTACTGCTGGGCAGCTCTAAGAATGCACTGGAGATTCACAGTTGACTAAAACATATGCTTTTTAACAAATTAAAAAATGTAAGTATCAGGGTGTGAACTTGCTGCTGTATGCATCATTGTGGATTCACCTAAATAGTAATGAATCTGTCTTAGACTAGATGCAGAATGTATAAAACTGAAAGCAGTCTAAAAAGTAGTTGGACCAATGTGATATTAAAAAAAGAGAAAAAAGTGGTATTCTTTTGCTGTTTGCTTTTGCTAATCATATGGATAACTGTAAAGAAGAGCATGTGCAAACATAGCATAAATTGCATCTGTTATTGGCTTCTTTAAGTGGTAGTGGGGATGTATGTGTGCAAAGGTGTGCATGCAACATGTGTATATTTGCTGTTCTGTGAGTGAAATGAATGTGCAGTCCCAGTGCCCATATGTTCAGCCAATTTGAATGCACTGGTACTGATGTGCAGGGCCGGGATAAGGCATAGGCAGACTAGGCGGTTGCCTAGGTCACCAAATGTCTTGGGGGCACCAAGTCCCACAGGATTAGAATATTAAGCTACCATATTTTTTGGACTATAAGGCACATTTAAAAGACTCTAATTTTCTCACAGTAGGCCTTATATATGGATTAATTCTGGTGGTGCTTAGTGACTGAGAATTTTGACTTTATCTGATATTTTGTCCTTTTTATCCCATAATTTCTACTTTTTAGTCGCATAATTTTGACTTTTTATGTCATTATTTGGACTTTTTATCTCATTATTTTGACTTTATATCAGAATTGGGCTCTTCTAAAGTTGATTTAGCAGAATGAGAGTGTTTTGTCCCGTGTTACAATTCAACAAGGTTGAAAGTTATTGTGACTGTTTAGCTTCACTTAATATGCCTTATATATGAAAAAAATTCAAAAAATAAACCATTCATTAACAGTGTACTGTACCTTACTGTATAGTGTGGAAAATATGGTAAATGAAGCATTAAACTTACCCTTGACAGCAATTATTCATGGACACTTAGTACGTACTCAATCAGATGTAGGACAGTATGTTCACAGATGCTCATTTCTAATTCCACAAAAAGGAAAGAGGGGAGTTCACCTAGGGCACCACATTGACTACAACCAGCTCTGCTAATGTGGTATTAAAAAGTGCAAATAAAGAGAATCACGAATAAACCTGAAGTATGTTTAAAAACTATATCTTGCAAAAGGTTATGGCTGAATTGTACCTGACCTTGTGGTCCCTGCATCGCTGTAAATGTGTGTGCAGGATCCACATCAGGCGTGACCAACTCCGGTCCTGGAGAGCTACTATCCTACATGTTTTCGAAGCATCTCTCTTCCAACACATCAGCCCATCATCAAAATCATCATCTGATAACAACCATCAGGTGTCCTGGAAGACAGAAACATCTAAAACCTGCAGGATAGTGGCTCTCCAGGCCCAGGATTGACCACCCCTGGTATAGATAGTGAAGGTGTATCTATTTCTCCACACACACTGTATGGACCACAAGAAAATATGTGAGTGTTGTGTATGTGTGTGTACTTATACACATTAAATGACCTTCAGTAGCGTGAATGTGTTGCTAATCCCCGATGAGACGTCTGTTCCTGCAAGCCTCACTTCTGTGTCCTCCAGGCATTGAACTCTGGAGGACTGGCCCTTTGTGATGCTGTCTCCTCCGCCTCTGATCTGATTGCTGTGTCCCTTTTAGCAACTGAACTCGGAGCAGGGGTCATTGGTTCTTTGTGAGACGCTTATTGAGACTGTGTATGGTGAGCGGGGACAAGTCCTGAAGTCAAAGGAGAGAAAGGTCTTCCTCTTTGATGATGTACTCATCTGTGCCAACATAAATGTCAAGTAAGTCCCTCTTGTAAAGCGTGCTAAGCTAAATGCCCTTGGATTCAACCAAGACTTTTCTAATGTGTTGATGACGGTGTAATTCTGTTAAATACTCGTGTGTGAGTTTTGAAGAGAGGCTATGTTAAGCTGCACATTTAGAAGCAATAGCTATTAGGTGGCACAAGGCTCTAATGTGATGCCCTAGGTTTTGCAGGGATATTTTGGCAAACTTCATAGTGCTCAAAAGCCCTAGAAGCTATTTCTCTGTACTATCTTGAGTTGCAGAAGCTTTATCAGCTTTAAACAAATGGTAGAATGCCTAACTACAGCTACAGGAGTCCTAGATTACTGACATAAAACATTTTTTGGTTTCTTTCCAATTTATCTTCTGTGACAGCACCATTGATCACATCTCTCTCCCTCTCCTCTTCCCTTTCCCTTTCCCTTTCTCTCCTTCACTCTCTTGGGAGACGTAAACAGGAAAAGGATTACGTATATGTTGCAACGCTTCTGTCAAAGATGTTGCTTAAAGCCCTCTTGTTCAGCCTTCAAAGTAATTATCACTCCACGTCTCATTCAAGTGGAGTGTACTGAAGTTGACTTTGTCTGCCCTCCAGGATCTTGACAAACCGATCACAATGTTGATTGTCTCAGTGATTACAGGAATACATGAATACCAATGAACTCCCTTGCAGAAATTTGAACTGTTTTGGTGGAAATCATGGATGATCGCACAGAGTCTAGTTCCCACTCAAAAACCCCATTATGTTCATCACATTTGAAACAGAAACTTCTTCACACTGCAGACGGGGAATTTCTCTGGTGTTTATCGTTGTTAACTACCCACTCTTACTTTTTGTCTCTTATTTGTTTCCACTAGGGGTCCTCCTGATATCAGCAGCCTGGTTCCTGTTGGCCCCAAGTACACCATGAAGTGGAGTGCCCCCTTACAACAGGTGCAAGTAGTAGAAGTGGGGCAGGAAGCGTCTCAAAGCAAAGACCCCTTCTTCCAACAAAGCGGGACCAAGCGATCGACCGGAGTCTGCTCTTCAGGTAAAATGGAACAAAAATAGTGATGACCAATTCCTTTCCCACGTGTCATTGACTAGTTAATCTGATCACTTGGACTGACTTATATTTTCTGCTTTTTACTCTGACTCAGCAAGGCTAATCTGTTTCTCTTTTCAAGTGTTCCTCAGAGGGCTGAAGATGCAGCCGTACTGCTTGTCACTCTGATTGAGGATGTGTTTGTGAGGAGGATAGTGATGACGGTCACTTGTTCCCATCTGCCTTGGGTGTTTTATCTTGGAGAGATATGTGGGGGTAGAGAGCCGACCACGGCTGCATCCCCACAGTCTCATTTCACTCTCTGATAGACCACAAACACATCTAGAGTGGAGTCATCAATCTGCAGAGATTATTCCCTCCCTTTCTAGGCCCAATTAGAGAGCCACGAGCAGTAGATAGGAATCTGTGGTTGAAACACTAGTTCTCCCACCACCCCTCACAAAACTCTGGTGTATACAGAGCTTGACGAGATCCCTGATAAATGTGCCATGGGAAAAGGAAGATACAAAGCCTTATCAGGATGTAATGGTACAGGCTTTTTAAAGTTGCAGCTCCATGACTTAAATATTAATGGTGCCTTCTTCAGAGCTACTCGTGTCATGCTCAGCAAGCAGCTGCTGTTTTGAGGAGCTGGCTTAGATTCTCGCTGGATCAAGTTTTCAGTGTTTTCCAGGTACTGTGTATTCGTATACTCACAACTTTGCTGCAAGGTTTTTGGGATCATTTAAGGTTACCTCCAAGTGCAGCTGCTGTCTCTCTTCCTTTACCTGTGTCTAACTCTGCAAATGTTATGCCTCACAGTGGGTACCGAATTCTGACTCTGACGTTCTTTCTTCTTTTTTTCTAACTTGTTCGACACAGCGCGGTCACCTTAATCATGTCTGTCCAGAATCCTCGCTGGACATCTCTGGGGCTGTTTCCCACATTTTCCATTCATTATTATATTTCCTGTGATCTCATTCTGTTGGGGCATCAAGTTTAAATCTCGTGGTCCCCTAACGCTGCTCAAAATGGAGTCTTATTCTCATCTTGTGCAGACCTTGGTGCCCTTTTTTATTGAATAAACCAGGCCTTCAGGGAAATGCAAAACTGTCTCTCCAACTCCTCTTATGTGTCCCTGCTACCATCCTTTGTACTGTACAGATTTTTTTTTGCTCAAAGCCAACTGGGCCAGTTGTTTACTCTCATGAGGTTGTACTTTTATTCTTCTTCCATTACACCTCCTTTATTGCTGTGTCTCTTTTGACATACTGTCAGGAGTATAGTTCTATGTCAGAAATGCACCAGTGGGCTTTGGAACTGAACCAGACAAAGGTTTTGAAGCAGGTGTCAAAGCTTCATTGTCTTTAAATCCATTGGCGAGCACCATTGGCACAGCAACTGAGTGCTAGATCGCTGTTGACTTATTCCAGAGCAAGCAGGGACGGACCCCTCTGGGCTCTGGCCTTCTACACCAGTGAGCTACGTGCCTGGCGGCTGGTGTGGATAGCCATGTCTGAGTGTGAAAACCATATCCTGCCTCACCAACGGGATTATGCTGGATTACAACTCAGCACATTCACCTCTCAGGCTGTAGCCAACAGCAGACCCCCAGAGGACTCAACGAAATCTGTGCAAGAGGTCCAGACAATCCATTTGGAAAAACAGGGAAGACACTGTTCTTGCAGAATGCCCCTTGTTATTCAGATGTCTCACCTATTGATTTCTTGCTCAGATGACAGATGTCATTGGCTCCTTGTGTCAAAGATCCTATTAAACCCCCAAAAGCTACAATGGAGCACTGAAATGAACAATTCCAGCCCACCCCTCAGTTTTTTTTTTCATTTTCTTCCTTCTCTCAGCTGTATTCACTCCATTTGTGCATGTGCATAGACAAAAGGCAGCAGGTCTAGTCAGAGGTGCATGCCTGACTAAGCCCGCCTACCGGCTCAGCTCTTCTGCTGCTTTATTATGTGGCAGTGGTGACAGTGCAGGACAGCTCTAGAGCAAAATCTACCTGCAGAATTTAATTAGGCAGTTCTTGTGGAGCTTGCTACTGGGGAAATGTGGGCCAGGGGAGCTGGGACGGAGGATAGCAGACAGGAGGAGACACAGTTATCGATTCATGGCAGTAAGAGAGAGAGACTTTGAAGGTAGCGGGCTTTAAATCGATGTTGAATTTTGCGTCTAATGAGACACCTGCATTCCTTTTGGCCAGCTAAAGGGCATCATAGTTTCAAATAACAGTTTCTCCATCTGATTTTTTTTTTCACTCATAAATTCACTCTCTGTAGTTCAACAAATAATGAAGATCGATCCATCTACCTATTGAACCTTTTTATTAGTGCTGCCAGGATTTCAACAAAGGCCACTTTTCTTTCTGCCTTCCCTTTCTTCTCAGAGGGTGTGTAATTGTTTTCCAGAGTTTGTGGAATCCTTTCATTTTGAACTACAAAAATATTGTATGTTCGTATTATGACCTTGAGTTAGAGGTAGTAAAATAAGTATAATATAAGTAAATAGTAAGTGTTTGAATGAGTAGATTGACAAAAGTAATTTAAAAGTAAGTAGACATAAAAAAAAAAAAATTAAATAAAAAGCTAATATTTGCAGAACATGCTTAGAAATTTTGTGTTTGTCAGATTTTTACAGTACCACTGTATGAAGATGACCTCTATGGTTTATTTGACTGGTTATTAAACAAAACAAGCAAACTGTAGACATTGTAATGACCACTTTTTAATAGGGATTTCTGTCTCCTGATACCAAAGTGTGATACAGCAGCTCAGAGTGTTTGCCAATACCAATTCCCAATCCACCAGCGGTGCTCTCGTTTTTTCCAATTAAAAACCTGTATACCTCACTGAGAAGAATTCATAGTTTCCATTTAAAGTCACATGAGGCCAGGAACTGATTTTAAGTTAAAAGCTCATACAGCATCCTACTGTTATCAAATATGAATATGACTCCAAATTAAAATTGTTAATTTGAGAATGATGAACGGTGTTTTTTGCTTCCGATTTTCCTTCATGCCACTTCAGTAGAGGTTGACTGATTATTTACTTAATTTTAAGGATGGCAAAAAGCTCATAACTGATCACTGTTTCTGATCTGAGACACACCTTAAAATTAGCTGTATTTGACTTTATTAGAAATCCAACTATTTTTTAATTGAACATCTAAGTCAAATTAATTAAGACAAAAATAAATATGTCAATCGCTAAATTTTTGTCAACTGGCCATTCAGTCTAAAGAAAAATACTGAAAACACATTTTTACTTTGTTTTGGATCTGTTTCAAATGGAAAGTTTTTGTCCTTGGTTCATACATTTCACCTTCACCAATCTGTCATCCTCATATTAATTGTAAAAATTGTCTTTTTATTTGCACAAGAATATTCAATACAACAATATCAGTGCACACCCTTAGGCTGTATTTCCCCCTCACTTCTTAGGTAAAGCCATTCTGGGACCTCCTCGGCTCTACCAGGAACTGCAGGAGCTCCAACATGACCTTTCTGTAGTAGAAGAAGTTACTCTTCTTGTGGGAACGCTACAGGGAACTTACCAGGTACATCAAACTTTATATTTCACATAAAACATTTTAGTTGTTTCTTGGAGAATACAGTATGTCTATAAAATATAGTGTACATATCTATATTTCCCACAGTTTGGTACATTATATTATATCATACACCTTATATTTTCAAGCTTGAGTTCATATATTTATACCTATATAGTGGCCTTCAATTGTAGAACAGTTTCCTTGAAAAAAAAAACTACTTGTTTAATACAGATTAAGATTCAATATTTATTGTCATTGTCACAAGACAGCAAAATTATACTTTATTAGCCACTTCTGTGAAAATGTTAACTGAAAACATATGACATACAATATGGGATCTATTCTATGAAATGCTACTTACTGTAAATAAATAAATACATAAATAAATATGTGCTCCCGAGTCTTGACAAGAACAGAAGCAGCACAGACAAAATTAGAATTAATATTTAATTTGAATTGTCTGAATTCAGTACTACTTAAAGTTGCATGGTATAAAGATAACCATAGGAATGTCTTTAATGAAATAAAAATCCAAAAAAGATTGAGGTGTTAAAGATTCAATCATAGCTGCTTTATATTTCTTCCAAATGCTTGATAACTAAAAGAAGCCAGATGACCCTGACTTGAGGGCACACCATCACCAAATCCTCACAGTCTTATTCAATCCAATTCTCCATGTGTGGCATGTTTTTTTTTGCCATCCTATGAGAGATAAAAACGACAGCAACAATGAACAGAAAGGAGCAATGACACTACTGTCAGAGGAGGTGATACAGTGTTCCATCTATCTTCTAATCAACAGTACCACAATGACTGAGATGTGTCTTGGGTGTATCAGTAGTGAGATATGCTGCATGAAAACGGAAACCAGCAGCGACCCTCCTGTAGTGCATAAATCAGGACACTTCCCAGTTGTCTGCCACTAAACCATTAACACAACAAAACACACTTGGGGTGGCGTCCTCAAGCAATCACCAAAGAGCCTCTCAGTCTAATGGTGGCAGCTTTGCCTCTCTGTACTTAATGAGCACAATATCCTCAGGAGTAGTGATGGTGGCCTCGCACTAAATGTACACTTTTTCAGTTATGATATTGTCCTCAGAAAATGATTTATAAAATACCTCTTCACAGCTTTTACTGACTTGAGAAGATTGATTTGATTCTATTTGACTTTAGGGACTAGGCTTTACAATAAAATGGATACCTGTTGGTATTGAAGTACATTACAATTTAGCGGGTTAAAAATGTTAAAACTGTAGATTAAAAAGAAATGTTCCATATATTGTATGTGTAGTGCTTTGTTAGAGCATCGTAGGTGAACCTGTGTGAACATAAAGTGCTTATTATTGTTAGTATTATTGTTAGATGACCTGCTGTACAATTCATCTGCAGATGCAAGTTTTAACTGTGCATGTTTTTCCATCAAAGAATCTGAACACCACTGTGGCCCAGGACTGGTGTCTGGCTCTGCAGAGGCTTATTCGCATCAAAGAAGAACAGATCCAGAGTGCTAACAAATGTCGCTTGCGCTTGCAGGTGCCTGGCAGGCCAGACAAGTGAGTAGTATCTCAAATACAGATTTGGCTGTAAGTGAAATGTAGTGCATGTAGAGATATGAGAGCAGAGAAGAGCAGCAGCAAAGACAGAGACACCAGCGGTTTTCTTAAGTGCTGAAATATGACAGCTTTGATTTAACAAATTATCTTAATGACCATAAAAAGGTTGCATCTGATGACTTGTCCTATATGATTTTCCCATAGCTGAAGTACCGGAATGTAGTATAATTCAATAACTGCTAATGAAGCTTTGCAAAATTTTTGTATGAATGTTTAATATCAATTGTATATTTTTTGGTTATTTATGTTTAATGGTCTTTGACAAACTGACAGTGCGAGAAAATGTTCTAGGATGGAAATGAATAATTTCAATTACAATTTCTTGAACTCTGTCCTTTGTAAAACTTCTGATCTGTTCAGATAAAGTCTTCATTTTTTATTTATGCTATCTACTCCAGTAGCTGTATTTTCATCATTTGTCTACTGCTTGCCTTTCTCATTATATTAAAGTGGTTATCATTACCTGTCAAGATGGATTTTTGATAAATGATACATCTACTTGGAGAAGTACGAAGATACCGAGATCATTTGAATTCCTTAGAGTTCTACACATGAAATAAGAACCATTATAATCTTAATGGATCCTATTTTGTGGCTTGTGGTTGGGATAAGATACAAAAGAGGCCAGGGAGGACAGCAATAGTGTGCAAGAGAGAAGTTGAAGTCCTACTGAGAGAGTCTAGGCAAGGGAAAGCAAAGAAGAAACATTGAGAGTGATGATCGACCTCCCCATGAAAGGTTTGGCTCAGTGCCGACAGGGCAGTCAGAAGAGTGGCTCTAATGCTTCAGAGCCAGGGAGAATCTAACTGTGCCAAGCCAAGCTAAAGTGACAGCTTGAGCAGCAGAGCTGTGCAGATCAGTTCTCCCACATCTTCCAGCTTCCACGTCGGCTGTCACATCAGGCCTTCAGGGCCAATCTGCTTACTCAGATGTTTGGTGGAGCCAGATGTCATGCTTACAAGAGAGTCCCCAAATTCCCTTTAAGGGGTACCCTATTTGCTGAGTTCCTGTGATAATGTCATTAGCAACTACACTGAAAAGGAGTTTCCCCCCCACCCCTACATATGTCCAAGTAGTGATCGGTATTTAAAATTTAAATAATGGAGAGTATGATGTGTTCAGGAACTATGCTTGAAGACGGCTACAGAGTATGTGTGAAGTGGTAAAAGATAACAACGTCAGCTGAAAGAGAGAAACCTCCTGTTGGGGGGGAAAAGAGCCAATCCGAGGTGTGTGATCGCAATCTAATTGAGGCTGCGCTTTAGAGTCGGGTGCCTGGACTGGCAGTGCACCTCAGGGCCGGAGGAAACAGGTGGCACAGCGGGTACCCAAACCATTCTGACACTACCCAGTGTGCAGCAGTGGCAGATTGCAGGGGGGAGCAGTGGGCTGACTAGCTCTGGCTCTTTTTAACCACAAATGCATCAACATAAGTGTATACATGTGTGTTTTTCATTTGCTGCGTTTGTCAGTGTTTCCTTAACTGAGTAACGATCATAACGCTGTGTCCACAGTCTATGTGTACATGTTACATTAACTTACACATATTTCCAGCTGTCAGATACATCTGCACACCAGCAAGTGTGTTCTTCAGACAAAGAAATACACACATAGACTCTTTCACGCAGCCTTTGCTCTGCTGGTGAGAGAGTGGGACCACAGCAGGGACCCCCTGTACTGAGTTGGTCCCCTCCTGTCTGGCCGCAAGCAACTCTCTGCAGCACATCACAGCCTCCACACTGCAAACAGACTGAGTACGTGGAGAGAATCCCGACTCTTCCCTCAAAGGCACCAGCCTACGTGTGACAGCAGTTCATTAACATCCTCTTTTACTGCATCTGCTGGAAGAACCACAGGCACAGATACATGAACCATACTGCCAAGCGATAGATACAGTCCAAAATTCATATTTAAACCAAATTAGTTTTTGCTTCAACTCGTTTCCCGTTGGTACACCATACAAGGGCAAGGAGGCTTTTGTTCACAGGCTCTTATCGAGAGCGTGCTGACTACCTGCAAAGGTAATGACAGATTGCACATTCACAGAACCTATTTTCCTTTAAGAGACTTGTCCAAACAGACATGTTCTTAGAGAAGCACTGGAGAGTCTGACTGACCTTATCTCTACCTGAACAGCAGAAGGATTTCTCTATTATTCCATGTCTCCGTATACAGGTGTATTGTAGGTGGGATCAGAGCAGGTTTCTACTTAAATGTCATGTTTGTTTATTTATTTCTGACATCTTGTGGCTTCTAGTAATGCAGAGGCTAATATTGCTGTCAGATTTTAGCCTCAACATCAAAACTAGGGGAATCAAACTCACAGCAAAAAGCAGCTTATGTGTAATTACACCAACAGAGTAAATGTATGTTAAAACTAGGGCTATCAGAATGATAATGTTTGACTATGGGAATATTCCACTTTGCTTTTAGTTCCACAATATTATTAAAATCCAAATTCTCATCTTTGTTTTCTTTCTTTTTTTATTTGTAGGTCTCTTATACACCTTTTTTATTGATCTACAACTAAATGTTCATTCTTGGCCATTACTCTACTCTTCCATCAAGTTTGTTGAAGATTAGAGAAACACTTTTTGGTTAATCTTGCTGATAAACAGGAACAATCGGGTAGTGATCACATCATTTCCTTGGCTAATGCAATGTTGTTTTCAGAGCTGGGTTTGAATGCAATTAAGTTAAAAATAATTTATTCGGCTCTGTCCAGGTGAGACAGAATACTGTGCATTTGAGGATGAGGAGTTTTACTGAAAAGGTATAGATTCAGTTTCATTATTTTTTAAATGTATATGATGTTTTTCATTTTTGACCTTTTGAGGCTCCTTGTAAGATGATGAGTTTGATTCAGACAGAGACTGAACTACTGAAAGACAGAATTGTAACAGGTCAACATGCAGTGAATTAGAAATTTTGCACTGTAAGCCAAGTACATATGCTCTACTGGAGTCTTTAACTTCAATTTCTTGTGCATTAGTATTTAATGGTTTGTGAATTCTACCTTTTCACTTTACTCAACACCATTTCTGCATACGCGTTTTACTGTAGATTATTTTTCCAGGTGGGCTGCTCACTGCTTTCTGATTTTTAGTATTTTATTTTTCTAGTGTAGTGCTAACATATATTTGGCATCACAAGAAAAGATGACATGGGAACTTTTGGAAAAAAATAAGATTTTCTGTCTTAATCTCTGAGATTTAAAAAAAAAAAAATTTAATATAAGGAACCAAAAAGTTGTATGTGAATGTAATTATTTTCATAAAAATCTGTCATTTCAAATTATTTAAAAATTCAAATAAGATGATATATCATATTACTTTATTGTATGTTGCTGTAATCTAGTCAATGAAGTATATTGACTAATAAACCACATTTTGTGTTAGGAGTCAGCTGTGAAAAGAGTCAAAGTTCATGAATATAAAACAAAACAAGGGGTGCCAGGCATAACAAACCCCAACCCTCACAAACACTTAACTTGCATTGCCTTATATCTTATCAAGCAAAAACAAATTTTTGTTGACCTTGACCTTTGACCTACATTGACAAAAAGTTAATGGGATCTATTCTGAAACACCACACACACCTTTCCTGAAAATGTCATGGAAATGGGTTTCAGTAGTTCTAGTAGATGTTGACAGACGGCTAAAAAAAAGTGAACCAAACAATGGGTAATAATAAAGCTAGAATAAAAACAAAACAAAACAAAGAAAAGTTAAATTATATGAAAGATGAGAAATGAATCTGTACTCGAACACCACACATGAGATGTCTCAGACTCCCACAGTGAAAGCAGAGTAACAAACAGCACTCAAGGCAGTAATAATGGAAGTAATCAAGGAAGTTTAATGAAGAATGATGGTAGATATCTATAATTCCATGAATATTACTGCAGAATGCAGCTGATAGGAAGGAAGTAGTAATCAAATTTAAGTGGTTTTGACTATTCTACAGTGTTCTGGTTCATGGGAAAACTTTGCCGTGTGTTGATATATGGTGAATTTACAACCTATGATTCTGCAAGTCAAACACACACATATTTAGATTTACTAATTTATTTCAAATAACCTTGCTTTCTAAGGTTTACTTCAAGATGGAAAGAATGCATCACATATTGAACACTACACCAAATGTGTTGTAGCCCACATTATGTGGTTTATTAATAATTTCTTCAATAATGTATACATTATTTGTCATAAAAGCAGACCTATTATACTCAGTTTTAACTATCATAATGTGAGTTTTGAGCACCTACAGAGTACCTTTGCACGATTTCCAGCTCAAAAAACCTCCATAGTTATCTCATACCATCGTTCACAAACGTTCTGACCCAAGCTGATTTCTGTCTCTGCTTGAAATGCCCTATTTTGGCTTCTGGCCAATCTCACTGTTCTCCGATTGGCCAGCTCAGCTTGTTTACTGTGTGATACCAGTAGGATAACATAGGTTACTATACACAGAGTTACCAAGTCGCATGCTTTCTGTTCTTTATATAAATTTCTCTAGTGTGCCGCTCTCACTTTTGAACTGGGAGGAATCAAGCACGTTAATATTTTTGGACCACTCACCTGTTAGGCTACAACGCTATAAGGTATAAGGTCGCTAACATGGTACCTTAGCATAAAAACAATATATAACGTTAAAATATTATTACTTACAGCTTGTGGCTCGGAGCCTTGGTGGACGTTCATAATCGTCGGAACAGATCCATGTTTCAGACCCAGCCGGCAAAACCAGCGTCATACTGAACCGTGTTATGAAACTCACTGAAGTGGCTAGCACAAATGAATATGTTTTGCCGGCAAAAATTAAAGCTTCTCACAGTTTTATAGTTGGGACATCTTTTGGAAAGGAAAACGGTTGATATTTTCCTTCACAGTTGAAAAAACAACAACTGTTTTGGGAGGCATCTTCTCTCTCCTACTTGAGGTTGGAAACGTAACTTCCGTGAAAGTTTGAATTATATGCAGGGTGTTTTGAGGCCTGTTCCAGCTGTTGGAACATTTGTCCCAATAGGACACTACAACATGATGTCAGGTTTTGTACACATCTCGCCAAGATCTCACAACGAGCTGTATAGAGTGGCAGGAAACCATGTTACAGGGTTATGGTATAAACACTATAGTTAATGTTTTGTAACTTTGCCGAGGTTTGCAGTTGACATCCAACATTATAACATTGTGTTAGAGCCCTGAAGTCCTCCGGGACCCAATGCAAAGCAGTGTAGTGCAGGACAAATTTTAAAAGCTCACTGCGGGTGCGAACAGGACTGGGAAGTGCACATTTTGGGTGGGAGCGGTGATCCAAGCTGCAGTCCCACGAAATAAAAACATGTTTAAAATAAAAGCTATAAATGATTCATTTATAGCTTTTATAGGTAGCTGTGGACTAAAGCTACAGCTACCTGCTAAAGTAGCCGAGGAAAGCACTAACAAGTGTATTTATCAAGTCACGTGAAATGGGGGAGGTCCCGCGAGTGGTTCCTCCCAGCACCGAGCAGCCGACGCTGCGACCAGCTGAGGTTGAATCCCTCGGACAGACTGCGACTGACTCCCTTCTGATAGGCTACTTGTTAACCATTGGTCTCCTGCTGGTATTTAGCCTTAGCTTACCACTCGCTGCTATATTCCCAAACCACCCGACTCCGTTACCAGCATCACGCCATCCAAAGCTGAGCTGAGTCTCAATCAGAAGGACTCAGACCCCCGACCGACACCAGGCAAGCGGCCTTCTGTACGCCACATTTTAACTCGCGTCTAGATTCTTTCTGGGAGCGGGACTGGGAATTTTGTCCCACGCAGACCTCTACATTGTATTTATGTAGAAAAACATGGGTCGGCATAATAGGTTTCCTTTAACTGTCATTATTCAGACCTTTTCCTTTGCTCCATTCAACTATGTTGAAGAATACTTAGAAGATTATTATGAACATTCTTACTTTGAAAATAAATCTTCAGTGTTAAAAGTTCAACTGGTACATTATAATTGCTGCAGACCTTAGTATAAAAATACAGATAACCAGGCATTTCTGAAGACCTGATATATGAGAGGTCAAACCATTCATTCATTTTCATACATTTCTATGGAAACGAACTGAAGAACAGTACAATTTATGATTTATGAAATGATGTCTCACTGAAGACGGAAGTCTGAAGAAGGCCATAGTGTTACAACATCAGCATCTTTAGTTAAATCTCACTCTTTGTTCTGTCTGCCCTTGCATTGTTTTTTAGTTATTGTTGATTATTTAATGTATGTATTTATAATTGCCGTCTACTCATCTTTCTTGTATTTATATACTGATTCATGTTTGTCACATTGCACTTTGAATATTGTCTGATGTCTGTGGTCAGCCCCGATGGGATGAAGTTTTCTGAATTTTAATCTGAATATACAACCAACATATTGACTGTATCAGCATGAGTTATACTAAAATTATTAAATAACTGGCATGATCTACCCATTCAGTCTGGACATCTTAAAGGTTCACGATCCAACATTCACATGTGCCAGGAGTGATGATGTGAAGTTTGAGTTCATGGCACTAGTATAGCTATTGATCTTATGCAGGATTATTACCCTGCTCACTAAAGGGGAGGCAAGGGGCATTTCTTTAGTTTTTTTCCCCCTCTGTTTGTTTCTTTTTTTTTTTTTTTTGCAACTTTACACAAAAACTACTGCACGTCCATGAAATGTTCAGGAAATATGTGCAGTGGTCCAGAATAAAAGGAAGGAAGTGACTGCATTTTCTGATGGACCACCAGAAGCAGAATTACCATAGTCACAGTTAAGCATTACAAAGTTGGCTGCAAACCTGACATTTATGGGTAGAAAAAGAATGCTAATGTTAATACTTTTACTTACTTTTCCAACCTTTTCACATCTACGTTCCTTTTAAATTGGCATTTGTGATGTGGTTTTTGTTTTGAGCCTTCCTGGCCATTGTATGTATGAGACATGCTACTTGACAACAAAAGGATCACAGGTTGAGTTTTTCGATAATTTTTAATCGCGCAGCTTTTCTAAAAGATCATTTCAACATTGGTTATTATTATTTATAATAAAGTGTTAATAATAATCATCATCATGAAATCAAATTCATCAAATGCACACTTTGATTGATGAAGGGCAAAGAGGCAAGGCGCTCTAGCATCACCTAGCATCTATCTGTGCACGCTTATGACCTTAAGTGACCTTGAAAGATTAAAAACAATCTCATAGGATTTCAAATGGTCGTAGTACTCAGTTACTGTTGTTGACAGATTGGAAACTATATATAGGCTTCAAAATTACATTATGACCTTTGATCTTCAGTGACCTTGAAAGGGCAAACCCATAATATCATGTTTTGAGAGAGAGATGTCCATTAAGAGCTAAAACATTTGTGAGAGGTGAGGTTTGTTATGCCTGGCGCCAGTTGTTTTAAGTTTGAATTTGTGGCAATTGTATAGTTGTATAGATGGTTTTAGGCAGTAGTGTTGTTGTAGAGGAGCAGAAGAGACTGCATTTGAAAGTTCAGGAATGACTTCTCGTCATAGAAATCGGTGTAAACGTATTCATCATGGATATAGACAGCTGAGAAATTCCAATATTGTAATACAAATGTGATTGTCAGGTCCATCTCGTCATATATCTCAATAGTAGCTGAACTGACTCTTTTAGCTATTGTCACTATTCACACAACATTTACATCACTTTCTCCCTATTTGTTTCTGTGGAGAGTTGAGGTAAACTGAAGGATGGGTTCATGACAGGCTGTCACTCAGCACTCATTCCTACATCTGTCCCATCCTTGTGCATTAGTGTCACACATGTGCTCTGACACTGACCTGCTCTCATAAATCAGCCAGACCAGCTCTTTGCTTCACTCCTTCGCCTTGCTCTGTCTTGTCTTCACTTTCCTTCTTTTTTTTTTTTTTGAGTCTGTACACCATGCTTTTTTTTTCTCCTCATCTCCCCTCTATCAGCATGCCCAAGTCTCGTTCTCCATTCTGGCAGTGCACCACACCTGCACTGCGGCTGTCAATCAGCGGGCAGAGGGGATGAATTGGACTGTGCTCAGTTTAGCATGTTTGAGACCATGTGGGCATGAAGTGTATAGCCTAAGGAATCCGACCAAGTGAGTAGCTGTGCTCTCGTCACACCTTGTCTCCTCCTCTGTCTCCGGCAAATTGCCTCTGCTATATTTTTAAGCAGTGAATGGTTTGCATTACACCTCTTTGTGAACGCGTCACATTTTCAGCACGTCAAGGAAGTTTGAGATCTTACTTTCTC
Organism: Siphamia tubifer; assembly: GCA_020466265.1. Taxonomy (NCBI): domain Eukaryota; kingdom Metazoa; phylum Chordata; class Actinopteri; order Kurtiformes; family Apogonidae; genus Siphamia; species Siphamia tubifer. The sequence continues at coordinate 17,580,849 of CM035787.1, read as the reverse complement.
TCTCTCTCTCTCTCTCTCTCTCTCTCTCTCTCTCTTTCTCTCTCTCTCTCTCTCTCTCTTTCTCTCTCTCTCTCTCTCTCTCTCTCTCTCTTTGCCTCTTTACGAAGTGAAAAAGAATTTCCAGTGGGCACTGGCAGGTATGACAGAAGCAGGCTGCGTTCTGTTCTCCACTCAATTACCTTCTAATGATGTCTGAATGTGAAACTGTCTTCCACATACGTGCCCCTCTTGCACTTTCTCCGTCTTCTTTTCCATAGCTTCGGCGTCACCGTAGAATGGTTTACACCCGTACCCGTGCCTTGCATCAATATTTTGCAGCGCTGCTTAATGCCTTAAGAAGACATTTCATACTATACTAGAAAATGTTCCCGTACCTCCTATAAAATCTGATCAATGTAGACAACAGAATACCCCTGTCAATGGTCATTGTTAACTCTGGGCTATGCTGAGACAGACGTCTGCATTTTTTTTTAGAAGTTATTTTATTCTAGTTAACACAAGGAACTCAATTATATAAATGCAGGTCATGGTTATGTCAAACTTGACGTTAAAACTATTCATTTGAAATGCTGAAAACATTTTTCATCCTTTTTTTTTCTCTAATTTTTAAGATGTGGAAAAGGTTTACATTTGAGTTGAACTGCTTGAGATACTTTATAATTCTCATTCTGTAATGGAATTTATTTATTTATTTTTAGTGTTAACTTTCAGGTTAGAGGACAAGCCAATGCTGCATGAAAAATAAAAGTTAGTCAAAAATACAAAATTAGCAGGTGATCTCATGTTGACTCCAGGTACATTTTTATGAAAGAAGTGGTTTGTCTCTTTTTCAGATAAAACATTGTGTTTTTTCATCTCTACACATTTTGCTGCTATTAAACATAATTGTAGATGTTTATAGCATAATATAATGTACATAATTGTGATAAAAACTGAAAAAAAATTATCATGATTGTGTGAGTGCTTCTATAAAACTGGGTTAATTTTGGTACCTGCCACTTTGCCAGCTTTTTAGACTTAATAATGAAAGAGAAATTTAGACATATTTCCCCCAGGATGTATCTAAGAGAAATGAAAAATGATTATTCTCTTGTTTTGAGCCATCCCAAAATTAATGAACCTAAAAAGAAATATTGGGACAGTTAAAGCTAACTAAGTGACCGTGCATTTAAATCTGGAAAACATGGCTGTAAATGGTCTTAAATACCGCTTTAATAAAGATACTGTTAAATTAGTTGATCCAAGTGATTTTTTTTTTTTTTTAATCACCAGTCTCATTCCATCTTTTGTGTGTATCCCATCATGTCCACTAGCAGTTCATGCAGAACCTGGCCACTTAAAAACATATAAATTGTGACTGGTCATTTTTGTGAAACACTCAGCCTTGCATAATTAGATTCTAAAAATGTACCTGTGAGAGAATAAAGAGATATTAGAAAAAAATAATAGCGTGTAATTTCCGGGTCTTTTGTCATGTCACTTGCTGATTTTGTTTTATATAAAAAAAAATACTAAAATGTCTTTTATTTGAAAAGTAGTTTCTCTTTTTATATGAGTCCATTTTTATTTGTGTTTCCAAACTTGCTTCATAAAAGTAATTTATATCTTCATTGAATTTTTAGCCTCATGTCCTGTTTTTAGAAGCACTTTGTTTGAAGCAGCCGTATGTATTTATGTACAGTAGATGTTTGTTTTACCCCAGTGATAAGGTGCTTTACTGGAAAAAATTGAAAATGACCCTTAAAAGTGCTTGAATTTTATCTTGAAAAATGCCTACATTTTGTTGTTGCTCTTTCAGTATTTTTTCAGTCCATAGCACTTGGACCTGGCATTGTTTTGCACTGTGCTGTTAGATTTATATTAGTTTGTCTAGTAGATACTCACTTAAATTCAGGTGAACTTTTTCCTTACAGTCTGTTGACATCTCTTATGGTGAAACATCCTTGATTTTAGATGCGACAGGAGTTTGTTATGATTGAGTTTGTCACTGTTTATAATTCAGCTGGCACTTTTTCGCATCCCTACTACCATCTTCACATGTACTGCCTCAGGACACACTTTGCAGTAAACTAAGTAAGTTGACTGGCAGCTACTTCACTTTCCTTTTCACACCAATTGAAGTGAAATCTCTTATGTCAAGCAGGTAACACATTTAACCACTCACAATCCAGACAATCACATCACATTATCATCGTTGTCATATAGATTTCACATTAAATGACAATTTCACAGTAACAACATGCACAAGTATTAGAATAATATACAAGAAAAACACCTGCTTTCTGGAATTCTGTTAATATATGCATTTATTTTTTTTATTTTTTTTGCTGGAAATGTTCAATGTCAGTAATATATGTCATTTTTTTTGGTTTACCAGGATACTGTATATTTAAAGGTTAAAGAAATCCGTAAGTTTTGAATATCAAAAATTCAATTCCCACAGGCTTTAGGTGCCTCTGAAAAGTTTGTAGCTTGCTCCCTTGCAGAGGATGGCAGGTGCAGTCTGCTTGAATTCATTACAGCTATAATGGATTCCAACCGTGACCTAGTTTCAGGGGTCGCATCTATCAGCCTACCGGGTATGTTTTGCAATTAAAAAAAAAAAAAAAAGATATTTTTGACAGAATATTATGAGAGCATCCTGTAACTTGAATTATTTTTTAAATATGTATCCCATCTTTGACTATATCTTATATTTGTGTGTGCTAACAAAGACACCCAAATCTATTGTTCATTGTAAAATAGAATTCTCTTACAAAAGCTTTTAAATGTTGATATGGCCTCAACGCAGACATTTTTCTTGTGATTATATAACCAAATCTACATGCACACAGTGTTTTTCTCCTCCTCTCTGCTTCTGTTCTGAACAGACATAGACACATACACAGGCAGACACACATCTGTTGTCTGAACTCCTACTGAGTCGGGGCTTGAATTGGCGCTAGAAGCCCTCACTGATCACAGCCTGTACTGGTTGAACCGGATCCCAGTGGAGCTCACACATTAATGGCATTTTGGGATTCAGAGCCCACCTACAGCCGATTTCTTGTGATCATGCAATGTGTTGAAATCACAAAGCCTGAGCTTACTTTACTAAACCCCTGTAAACAAACGCATTCTGACAAATACCTGCTGTTTTAAATGTCTGACGAAGACAGCATTGTGTTCTCTGCCGTACACAACACTATATGTAGAATAATATATCAGAGATAGAGTAAGTTTATTAGTTTTATTTCATTTTACACACAGTCTTTTCTTTATTTTTAAGCCTACTTAGTTTCACAAGCGTATACATACTGTAGTAGACCTGCAGCTATTAATTACCCACTCCCTTAAGGGGAGGCAAAGAATATTGTTTTTGGTTCAGTTTGTATCCTTGTTTATGTGTTTAACACTCTGGCAACAAAACTATGGGTTGAATTCATACCAAACTGAAGTTGCAGATTGCCAGTAACCCAGAATAGATATTATGTTGGGAAAAGTAGGTCAAAGTCTTTGTTTTTTTTTAAGTGGGTGAAATTTCTGGAGCTGGATCCATGCCAAAATCTAGTACAATACTGGCCAGGGTAAGGGTTTGTTGTGCCTGGCACCACTTATTACCTCCCCTGGGAAAAACTGCAAAACAAATTTTGGTAAATATAGGTCAAAGGTAAGGGTCAAATCCACCAAAAATGTGTTTCAGCAATGATAAGGGATGGTGCAAATCAGGAATTTCATTTTCATTCCTGTATACTGAGTTTTGCATATAACTTCTTTTTGCTCTTGCTGTTGATGTGCATTCACATCAGGAAGGACACATTTTAAGACTCTAGGTTTGGCCTGGGTGATAGATTGCTTCCATTTTCCTCCTCATGCTTCCAGAATACTAGCACGTACCCCAGCTCCAGTCCACACATAGTTCATATCTGTCGCACTAATGTTACATTTCCTTGACTAAACAGTTTAACAGTGAACTTTACACCCTAATATTGTTAATATAACTAGCTTTAGCTTTAGCTTGATTTCCTGTACTAGAGAAAAAAAAAAATCTGGGATTTTATTTTTAGGCCATATCGACCAGCCCTACTGTAGAACAAAAAAATCACAATAAAGGTATAACTTGGATAACTTATATTACAACAGATATATCTTTGATATAACTTTTGAACTACTCACCTTACAGACTTCCAGTGAGCACCAGAATTTTCATCTTTCAATTGTGCATATTATGTGTATAGATTTTGACCTATTGTTGACCCAAGAGGTCAGGGGTCACTTGGTCAATACCTAAAAAACTAAAATGGACTACAATGGAAAAATGAGTGGACTATTATCATTACTATTATTGACAGATACGGATGTTATGGTCTTCAAAATTATGCTATGACCTTGAGTGACTTTGAAAAGTCCAAATCATGGTCACATGAATTTAAAGAACAGTGGTGATAAGTGCTCAGTTACTATAACTGACAGATAGGACACTACATGTAGGCTCCAAAATAGCATCATCTCTGACCTTAAGTGTGCTTAAAAGGTCAAATGCATCGTGAATAGTGAGTTTTCAAAGGGAGATTAAGAAATGAAATGGTTTTCTGGGTCACTGGCAATATATAAACCAAATGTGTTTATTCTGTTTATCTGATTTCAGTTTGTTGAAACATAGATCCTTTTGTCTTTTTCTCACCAAAAAATTATATATATGTGTATATATATATATATATATATATATATATATATATATATATATATATATATATATATATATATATATCTATAGAAAATCTATAGAAAATCTATAGAAAATCTATAGAAATCTATAGAAAAAAAATCAAACGACATCTTCAAACAGTACATGCACTGCAGTCTTCAACACATTTGTATACAACATACAAACTTCTAATAACTTAAGATGAGACTAACATAATTTTGTGCTGCTTCGGGCATCACAATAAGAGTCTGTGTGAACTACAACAGTAGAACCGATGTTTAGCAGCAGCAAAACTAAGGAAATAAATAGGACCCCCACGTGCTTGTACTGAAGGCACAAGGTATGATGGGTAATCACTTCATCTAACCCTCTTCTCATACGCCCATTACTCTGGAACAGGGGTGGAAATTTTTCTATTGTTCTATTGGTTGTTGTTTTTAAAATATCTTTTCCCCTTTGTTTTTTAATAAATGTTTTGTTTTTGTTTTTTTCTTGAAAAGTGTTTTCTTTTCTGTGGAAACCGGGTTCAAATGGCTCTTTTGGTGTTAAAGGTTGCCAACCCCTATTCTAAGTGCACGTTTACTGTTATTACATAATACTTGAATTCACAAAATGCAGTCATAGCTCCTCTATGTTGCTACTGAATCTAAATAATTCCTTTGGTCACAGTTCCTAAGGTTTTATGGTGAAATGTAGGGGGGAGGGGGGTTGACTAGTACTATCTTACTGAACAGCAAAGACAGCACAACAAACCTGTTAAATATACAGGTGCACTGTTACGGTAGGTGTTTGTATATCTGAGCAACTGTCTGTGTTTTTGTTTGTGTGTGTTTTGTACCAGATCTGGTCGTCCTGTCAGTTTCATGGTGGTCTTCAACACTCCCAACCCCCTCAGTAAGATCTCCTGGGTCAATCGTCTACACTTGGCTAAAATCGCACAAAGTAAGAATACACAAAAACATTCACACTCAGATTAGATTAGTGTCATTTCTATTGAAACAGGATGATATAAGGTGATGAAATGCAGTAACAAAGTTGGAGACTCAGATGCATCATCAGTGATTTCTTCACTTTCTATTGGCCAAATGAGTGTTTTACTTTTTGTAATCAGAGAAAAACATTCACATTGACATTTTCAAATGGGTCATTTGGAGTTTGTGTGCTGGACAGTGAGTCAAAATGTTTAAATTATTATATTAGATAGTTGAGTGAGTACAGAGCAGAGCTGCACAATTCGGAAAAAAAATTGGATCGGGTTTTTTTTATTATTATTATTCATATCAATAAGTATCATATCAGCATGTCACAATATAAATCAAAATGCTGTTTTTGTCCAACTCAAATATTCTGTTACTCATAGGTTAGTTATGAGGACATCAGGCTACTTTATAAATATAATTTATTTTCTGTCAGAGGTTGAACATGACAGATGTGTTGGAGAATACTGTTTCAGATAAATAAAATATTTAAAACTAAATTAAAAGTCTGACCACCGGGCAAAAAACAGAACTGTTTTAAAACAGAACGTAAACAAAACGGACCGTCTTCACAAAACAATAACTGGGGTATATACAGTCGTGGAAAAAAAAATATTAGGTCACCCCTTGTTTTCTTGCTCATTTTAAAGCTCTGTACAACTGAAGGTACATTTGTTTGGACAAATATAATAACAATAAAAATACCACCTCATAATTTCATTTTAGAGCAGATTTTTTCTTGATAATAAGCTAAATAATTTTAGTTCCTAAATCAATAATCAATAATATCTATCCTAATAATGCTAATAATATCTATTGCGATACACACAACCAGTCAATAGTATGGACTCCCCTAGTTTTTCTTTATTTTCATGACTATTTCCATTATAAATTGTCACTGAAGGCGTGAAAAACTGTGAATGAACACATATGGAATTATATAGGTAAAAACTGTGACGTAACTCACGGCATGTTTTCTCTATTCTATTCTTCAAAACAGACACATTTCACTTTTATTAATGCTTTGCACATTCTTGGCAATATCTTTATATATCTTCAATATCTTGGCATATCGCCTGATATGTTTTCCAATACTCTTAAGGGAGTTCACAGTGATGCTGAGCACTTGTTAGCCATTTGCAGTCCATCTCATGTCAATTAAATGAGAGGCTGAGTCCAAACTTTTGACAAGTAGTTGATATCATTATCTAAATCTACACACCCAACCCTAGTACGAAGCAGTGGAAAGAGAGAAGAGATGAGGCAGTGAAGGGCCTGAGCTAGTTTTAAGCCACTCTACTGTAGTATGTACATTGGCTAGAAAAAAAGTAGTCCCCTTTTTGCTGCTTAATTCTGCTTTTATATAAGAATTTATAAATATATCTCTGTAACTCCCCCATTAGCCCAGGTCTCAGTCAAAAGAAAAAAGGGAAGAGGCTTTTCACCCTGGGTAAAAGTTTAGTCTCCAGATGTGTAGTCCTGAACGAGACCCTCCCACAGACTAAGACTGAAGCCAAACCTATGCATCGACGAAACACTTACCTAAAGTCAGATAAAGATAAAGGGAATTTCAAATATACAGCACCACACGAAAAGAGGTGTCAAATACAATAGAAAGATGAGATTAAAAAAAATGTAAATGTGTTAAAATGACTAAAATAGATATAAATAATAATAACTAGAGCAATATGGCCTAAAAATACAATGTCAGGTTTTTTCACCCAAAAAAAAAAGATTTTTTTCACCAATGTTTTAAAGAAAACAAAAAGTTAATTTAGAATTTTGATAATAATGTGTTTTAGAATCATAAATATTACTTTTTTTTTCTTGTTTTTGATGTTTGCATCTTATAATTATGACTTTGTCTCATGATTATGACTTAATAATCTCATAATTTTAACTTTTTATCTCATAATTTCAATTTTTAATTCAAGATTTTATCTCTTAATGGACTTTTTCTCTCAAGATTTTGACTCACCAAGGGACTTTTTTTTCCATTGGGGAAAAAAGTTATCCTCCCACAGCCTGAAGAAATAATTCTTAGCAGGGATAGGTACCTTGCCACAACACCTGCTTTGTTGTACAGGCTCCTCCATCATGTGTGCTATCAGACAGCACTGGGTCTCCTCCTCTGTCCACTGTTGTGTGTTTTTGATGTGTGTAACTCTGTGTCTTTGTGTCTCTGTGGGTTTTGTGCCAACGATGTTATTAAAATGACCAAATGTATTCAGTGGCACTCATAATATCTTGTTATTTTTCACCAGAAAAAAATCAGCTCAGAGAAATTATGATTGGCTGGTAACTTTCAAAAGTCACCAGCCACATTGGCTAGTGATCAAAAAAGTTAATTAAGCACCCTGGTCATCAGATGTGTCCCTTTTTAGACACTCAAAAGTTCCATAATTGCTGTGTAAATACTGTCGTCTTCTACAACATTGATTCACCAGTAAAACCCATAGAGTTGATGGAGACACTTTTTTTTTTTTTTTTTCATTTACAGTCTTCCTACACAAGTATGGAAAGTATGGAATTTAGTATGATGAATATCCAGGTCTGGAAAAATGAAAAGTATGGAAATATGGAAAAATATTAATGTTTCCAATACTGTTTCCACTGTTGTATTTCCTACATCATGAAATTTTGAATAAAAAATAAATAAAATGGAACAATCTATTTTTCTAAGGCACTTGCTAATACAGTTAAAATGTTTGTGTGACACCACATACAGTGGTCGACACGTCCCAGGAAACATTTGGGCAGATTGACATTTTTAATGCCCAGCCTTCTGCTCTTTTAAAGCCCACTCAGGTTTTGGCAAGATTTGACAGACAGGTGATGTCCACACACTGTTCATGGGCGCCCTATTCAGCATGATTTGTATGATCGTTGGCAGAACTTTTAATGGGTAGATGAAAATTGTCTCACTGACTTAGAAGTCAAAACCAATTATAGTTTGGTTTGATGGTTGGCTGGTTGGATTATTTTTTTTTTTTTTTTTACCAATAGGTCTGGAAATTAGGGTTTGGAAAAAGTATGGAAATTTTCAATTAAAAATTTCTAGGAACCCTACATTCAGTTATTAATATGCTTTACTCAAAAGCTTTCTTCCCAATCTAATATGAGTTTTCATGAACATCTACAGAATGAGTGAATTAAAAATGGGACAGAATATGATTTAGATTGACAACAAAGCACTTTAAAAAGGTAGAGAGAGAGAGAGAGAGAGAGAGAGAGAGAGAGAGAGAGAGAGAGAGAGAGAGAGAGAGAGAGAGAGAGAGAGAGAGAGAGAGAGAGAGAGAGAGAGAGAGAGTAATTAATTAATTTGACACCTGCCACAAAAGTACTGCTGGGTCTTTTTGGTACACCTGTACACCAGGTGATTAACAACTGTAGACAACAAAAGTAGCAGACCCCTGGGAGGAAATGCAAATAAGACCTAACACCATCCATTTTTGTATGGTCTGCAGTCTTACAAGGTGAGATATTTGGACACTGAACCTTGGTCTCAGGCCTCTATGCACTTTGTTCAGTCTTTTTCTTTGCATGCTGTCATACACTCAAAAACAGACAGAACTACCAAGGACAGTAATCTGTTTATTTGGGCATGGTGGCACAAATATTCAACACACTCACCATCATCCGCACCCTTTCCTCATGTTGCCTTGAGCCTTCTTCCTTGTCACACAAACTTTATTCTGGCTTGTTTCACATGCAGCAGTGGTCCTCTAACACCACTCTTACACATATAAACCCCTGATCATTCTGAGGTGATTTTGCTTAAAATGCCTGAAAAATACCTCTCTAAATTAGTATGACAGCTGTTCTTCAACTCTTCTAAAAGAATGGGCTCTTTGTAAAAGTAACACCCTGTAGTTTGGACTAAAACACTCCCTTTTTGAGGTTTATTTTACAAAGCCATATACATAGAAACACAAATACATTTAGATTTTTCTGCCCATTATCTTCATTTTTGTGTGAAAACAAGGATGTATAAAGCTGGATTTGTTAGGTATGGAGTGAAACGCATGACTTACTAGCAGACTTTGCAGTTCAAAGTTGAGAACTTTCTTCGTAAAAAAATATCAGTTTTAGAGCATTTTTTTTTTCTACAGTTATGTTTGTTTTACAAAGGGGAAATTTGGGGAATTCTAAAATGTTCCAAAGTGGCTACAATCGGAAATTTTTGGAAACAAATCTTGAACTGTCGAATGCTTTCAATACACATAATTTAGTAAAAATATATAAAAATAAATATTTGGTGAAAAATGGGAAAAGATGCCCAGCATACATAGATCTCAGGTTTGACAAATATTCCTGCAGTTTTTGTGCCTTTGTGTTTTGGACATAAATATTTTACTGGATTGTGTTTGCTGGAGCATTATGAGGAAAACAACACTGTGTTTGTTCACATCGATAGATGATTGATCAGTTGACAGCCTTCAAAGGAAGAGAATCCAAATTTCTCATATTTATCTTTTGTATATGTGGTGTTGCTGTTGCACTTCACAATAGTTTACATATTTAGAAAGAAGTTGTTCGCTTTCATTTGATGTGCAACAAATAGAGGTGCATTCATATGGGAGCTGTCAATGTTAATAAAATAATGTCATCTTCATCCACATCTATGTACCAGGATGTTAGGCTGGTAAGAGGTTAATATGACCCTGGTTCATAACAGTACTTTTATTGAAGCATTCAAGGGTTTTAAGAAATGTGTTGGTGGTGGATGAAAAGACACTTAATTAAATGGTTTTGAAGGTCAAATGAAATGTTTTAATGTTCCAGCTATGCACAAGTTGCCCTGTTTCCAAACTATCCTGAGTCCTGTTCAACCCCAACACACACACACACACACACACACACACACACACACACACACACACACACATGTTTTTGGATTCTTTCCCACACCACCGGCCTACCTCTCACAGCAGGGATATCGAGGTACGTGAGGCATACAGTACATCTGCAGACTCTCCAGTAGAGCTTTCTGTGTGTGGTGTGTGTCAGTGTGACATCAAAAACATCAGGCTGAGTGCAGAGGATGCTTTGGCTGCAGTGAAGCGGAGCATACCTATCCTTTTATTGTTGCTCACACCTTTATCAGTAACACAGCAGGCGTACTGATGAGGACAGTGGCATGGTTACAGCATGCGCCTCTTTTCCCCTATGACTGCTGTGTGAACATGTGTGATATTCAAATCCAAATCATGAAAGTAGCTCTCTGCCGATGAGGAGCATTGGGTTTTATACTCACCCATGTTTCTTAAATCCATTTTTATCTGTGTAAATTTTATTGGCCATTCACTTGAAAAGAAAATATCCCCAAAAAAAATAAAGCGTTAAAAGTGTTATGAAAATACAGAAAATTGCTCCGCTGCTTATCTCCTAATCGACTTGAATGATTGATCCACTCTCAGCACTACCGTGAAATATTTTTAATCTGTTGATCAAGTGTGATCGACACGTCTAAGTGTTGCAAACTTTGCATTCTAGTTAACATGTTTACTACAGCAGTGTAATATGCTTTTCATTCTCGCATAAGAAACCTAGTGTAAAAAGCCCAAATTTTAGAGTGAGACAGAAATAAATAATACATGTTAGATAGAGTGGAAAGACAGGGAAGGTGCCATTATAGAACAACAATTTCATGCAATTAGATGAAATCTATAGATCAAATTCAGATTTTGGCACTGAGGCTGTGGTGTAAATCTTTCAGCCAGAAGACTTGCTTTATTCTGTTATTGATTCACTCATGTCTTGTTAAAATGATTGACAGCTTGTGTTTAAAACTGAGTTCACTCTGATAATGTTTGAGATGTCTGGAAACATTCACGGCAGATTAATCTGTCCATTCTTTTCTGTCTGCCTACTATGTTTGTGCTTTACTCATACAAACTGGGTACTAAATTATTATTGGGTGGATGTACAGCTATTTCAACAGTTGTTTCGCAGTGGTTTCGCACTATTCCATCTATTTTCTTAGTACCAATAGACTTTAGTGTAGTATATCATTCACATATAGAGTGTTTAAACTGCATTGTGCAGCTAACCACAGCCACGGTACAGATGCAAAGGTAGTCAAACACAAATACCTCTCAACGTTTACTTTGAAAACATTGTTTTCTTTCAAAGCAGTTATGAAAATGTTGCCCATAATTTTTGAAGACACACTCCTCTTTTTATTCATATTTATGCCCCTCGGTAATCCACTTTTTTGACAAAGTGCATTGATTAGATAGACTGTATCAAGAATAAATCACATTGTCACAAACATTTGTTGGGAAAGATATAATATTTTATTCCAACTTCATGGGCAACAGTGTACATTTAGCTTTGAATAGCAACAAGGGTTTGCTACATATTCATAGTCAACAACCCACACACAACATCAGTCCCTCCAACTGCAATATCCTGCAACTTAAAGTAAAATAGGTTTAATGGAAATGTCTGTCATGATTAGGTAAATCACAAGAATACCAGCTTAGTCACTTGGATCAAGTGATGAAAGAATTTAGAAATGTGTATCCTGAATGACCCGCAGACACAGGTATGAGTGACCCAACCCACAGTAATGACCTTAAACATACACCCACAGTGTGTAGTTCACTGTACTGTGGGTGTTTCTTTGAATCTGTGGAGTTGTATTTACGAATATATGTGTGACCAGCTGCTCCACATCTTTAGTGAAACAACTTAGGTTAAGTTTGAGGTAGAAAACATTACATCTAAATTGGTAAGACTTGCCCAGAAACATGTTTTACATCCCCGGCCAAGTCTTTTCGGCTAAGTAATCAGTGTTTAACTACATTTCTTGGCATTGATTGAGTGATATGACCATCTCTTTTATTGGTCATTAATAATCAACAGATAGCCACTGGCTTTCAGTATGGCCACACTCTAAAAACGTATGCTTTTATAAGCTTAAAAAACTGTTTTTGGGGTAGCTCAGATGGTCACATTAATCAACCTTTACTGCATAGAAAAGAAATAACTGTAATTCAGTTGGTTCTAAATGTAATGAACTTGGCAGGAATTGTTCAGTTCTGTGGTATTAACTACAAAAAAGATTTGATTTATTAAGGTAATATTTTCTAATATTTCAGTGTATAAGCAGTTAGTTTCATTATAGTTTCAGATATGAGGAATATGTCAGTCGTCATAAAATCATACAGTGTATCCCCAACCACACTGCAATACTATGGAACAATCATCCTCACTGAATCATTTGGAGACAAATGGCGACAAACAGGGTGGGGGTGATGGCTTTTGGTGAATCCCTTGGGGAAATAGATCAGCACCAACCTGGTCAGGATGACAATTACATGTTAATTGTATTACACCCACACTTTGCCTTCCCATTTAACCAAATGTAATTACAATAAGGGAGTTGTTGATTTAATTTCACGGATGGTGTACTGTCACCGAGGCTTCCTCATCATTGCAGGCAGAAGCAGACCTGCCTGCCCTGTGCTCAGGGGAGACCTACAGTTGAATCAGCATTTGAAACGCAATGAACCATGGTCTTGTTTAGTTTCAAATGGGTGCTGTGCTCGGAAATGTCCCTGAATAGTGGACACCACAAACAGCTAATGTTCTCATGCATGATTTAGTGAGTGATTAGACATCACAAAACTCATTTCCCCAGACCCATCTTCACACCAGTGTTTATACTGTTAACTCTATTTAGAGGAAGCTCGGCCGCATCCGTCTGTTCCATTTCACACCCTTCTCTTTGATTCATGTGTGAATATCAGTGGCTTTTAGTGACATTACTGAAGCCATATTAAAGTCGTATCATTCTATGTATTGCCCATTAGCGATGCCAATGTTAATGTTGTGTGGTTTCCTTCTAACCTCTTTTCACCCTGCATTTCTTTTTATAGTTTTCTAGTGGTTTGTATAATGTTTAGCCGGACGTTTTTTTGAACTTGATAGTGAAGCTGTTCTAACCATCAGTTTTTACGTTCTAAAATGTGGAGCCAAGCTTGATAGGACACATTTCCTGTAAACAGCATTTGTCACTTCACGAGTACATGCAGCGTAGTTATGAGGCCTCACAACAGAAAGTGAGAATTACCTCTCTGTGGTGCTTTTCCATGAGCTCCAGGGTACATTAATAACCTGGTGTGCCACTGCATCTTTCATGCCTCTCTGAGTGGCCCTACTGTTCCTGAAGGGTCTCCGTGAAATAGCCAGAAGCATTGCCTAATTAATGGGCTTTCTCACTACAGAATTAATTGCTTCCTACCATGCAGTCCCAGCCCTTTCAGACATGGTTAAGGCTGAAGACTTTGATGGCTCTCACAAGAAGAACAAGAGGCAGTACAATCACGAGAGTGCTGCAATGATGGTTGAGACAGGAGCAGAGGAACAAATGTGTGTAAAGTGGGGGAATTGTTGGAGATGCGTGCGCTGGAGTCCACGTATATATATGTGTGTGTGTGTGTGTAAGGTTGAGGAGTGGGGGTGAAAGGATGATTGAGACAAGCAATCAGTCCCACTGCAGGGAACAGAGGGCAGGCAGGGGGCTCTTGCCTGCGGTTACACTGCTAAGTGTGCTGGTTTCTTGCTTTTTTCCCTCGCACACAGATCAATACATGAGTGGAGTACGGCTCGGAGGTTCTGGCACACACTCTGACACGCCTTCTTAATCCACTGTGTGATAACCTGTGCCATGTCGATGTATACCGCACAGGAAACAAGCAACAGGGAAGAATGCAAAATCCACCCTGCTGCATCGGCTTCACTAGAGACTGATCGAGCTTCTACTTTTATTAGTCTTAAGGCTTCAGATTGGTTGCTATGGAGACTGATTTGGGCATTTGTTCAAGTAACATTATCTATATTTTATGAGTAATTATTATCTTCCTATTTCCTGCTGTTTCTATCACTAAAGCAGCTAAGAAGATCTCCTCTGATAACGCTATTAATATAAACATTCAACTGAACCCTAACCCTTAAAAAAAAAAAAAAAGACACACTCTGTAGTCACTGGAACCATTTTCCACTACCCCTAAAATTAATCTGTCAGACAGCAAAGATTATCTCCCTATCTTGCTGTGCTCAAACATGGGAAATGTTTATGATGAGTAAACATTATCACGGATTTAATTAACAGATCCCACACTTGCATTGATCCGTGGGAAATATCAATTGCACTGGTGTATTTAATTAGTCTATATCTTTGCTCTTTGTGTCACTGGGGTTGATAGAGCACCATGCTCTGCAAATTAATCTTCATCAGCAAAAGACTTGAAACAAAAGCACGATTAGAATAAAGAAACTGAGAAACTAAATCTCCCTACTTATTATTCTAATCATATACCTTCCAAAATTATGCTGTTATAGATAATTATTATACACTGTCTGGGATTATACAGTAAATAGAAGCGACCTTAACCTTTAGCTCGTGGAATCCTATCATTCATATAGACCACTTTTAATTAACCGTGTAGATAATAAAACTGCAGGACAGCGAATCTCATAAATTATTTGGTGTTTTTTTGCCCCTCTAAGTTTAAAAAAGTCAACATCAAACCGATAAGTTTTTTGTTTTTTTTTTTTTTTTTTATCATGTGGAGCTTCATTTGTTAAAACAGTTTCTTAAAATCACATTTATTTCACTGATTCACATATTGTTTTTAATGATTATAGAAACATCCATATATGTTCATTTAAAGAAACAGGAAGCTCTTTTAATAGAAATGGTATTGTTTGATGGATTGTGATATTAATGTTTGGAATATTTTTAGAACTGATGAAGAGCCAGTTTATGAACAAGAAATTGCAATGTTCACCTGTGTAGTGAAGATTGGTGCTGCCTCTGGGAGGTCTATCATAGTAGGGAGTCACAGGATGTACCCTGTTGGAAAAGTTGGACTGAAATATTCCCATTGGCAACTATCAATTTTGGCATATTACTATTTTGTAAATTTCTTCTCAAAATGATAAACTATTAAATAAAATAAAGTTGAACTAAGGCTGAAATGATTCACATATGTAGATGAATTCATATATGTTAATATAATGTAACTAAGTGATATGTTAGTATCATATGAATTACAGTATTATTATTTCACATACTAATAAGCCTGATAGTCATTTTGTGAATCGGGTGTTGTAATACACTGTTAAAAATAACTGGAATTAACAGCAAAAGTTGTAAAATTGCAGCATAAAAAAGCTGTAAGTAAAAATACAATTCAAAGCTGCTTGAGAACATTTTTGTGCAAACAATTAAGTGAAATATAGCTGTGGTTTTTACAGGAAGAGTATGTTAACAAGAGCAGATTTGTAAGTAGAAATTATGTATTTCTATTAGGCTAGGCTAATTAATTATCATTAACACACAGTTAAACAGTGGAGGATAAATATCCAACTGGGGATGGTTACATGTCACTATTCTAATCATAAGTCAGCAAAAAAACAAATACATTATTCCTTAAGAAAGAAAATACTCAAGTGTTTCTTCTTGCTCGACTTTCTGAGAGAAGCCCAAGTGTAACTTTTCCAAAATCATTGTTGAAGCCAAATGAAGTGACTGCTGTTCTTTATCCAACGCCATTAGGCTTCTTCTCTAATCTACACTGTTGCACAGTCCTGTTGTCATAAACCCACCCAACAAACTTACTGTACAGGTAGAGCGTTGTGATTGGTCCACTCGACCTCTGACTGGAACCGTGTCGCCAACCAAAGATATTTTTTGCCACTCGAGGCAGGCTAGATTTGTAGGCTAGCTCTCTATTGACCTCTGTTTCTGTGTCTGTATCACTCTCTCTCTCTCTCGCTCACTCTCATGCACTTGCTCTCTCTCTCTCTCTCTCTCTCTCGCTCTCGCTCTCGCTCGCTCTCTCTCTCGCTCTCGCTCTCTCTCTCTCTCTCTCTCTCGCTCACCCCCATGCTGCTCTAAAACCATTGCCAGACCACCCATGCCTTTTCTTCCCTTTGTCTTTTGTTTTACACCATACAACACTCACACTTATTACATTCTCTCCCCTCATCACTGATGTCACAGATATTGCATACAATACCATTAATATTGTTTCACACACTTATCTCTTGGGCAGTGGTTAGCACTCATGCCTCACAGCAAGAAGGTCCCTGGTTCGATTCCCACACCAGACCTTTCTGTGTGGAGTTTGCATGTTCTCCCAGTGTCTGTGTGGGTTTTCTCCAGGTACTCCAGTTTCCTCCCACCATCCAAACACATGCACTGATAGGTTAATTGGTTAATCTTAATTACCCATAGGTGTGAATGTGAGAGTGATTGTTTGTCTATATATGTTCAGCCCTGAGATGAACTGGAGACTCATAAAGGGTGTACCCCGCCTTCACCCATTGTAGCTGGATTAGGCCCCCAGTGACCCCCGTGACCCAAGTGAGGATAAAGCGGGTTCAGACGACGAGATGAGACGAGGCATTTATCTTTTATTTTATTATAAATAAATCACTTTATTCCTTGATTTATACTTTGTTGTCAGGATCCTTTTGTCATGCCTACAGACAGGTTATGACAGCATTCTTTTTTGTGTGGCATTGGTCATTTTGTAATGGATAATGTATTGCCCACACGTTACTATCAGAAAAATATTCCCCAACGTGGCCGAACAGCACTCTGACGCCAAAGGGGAATATTTTTCGATAGTCACATGTGGACAATACATTATCCCGCTGATTCTACGGGTTATTACAGCTTATTGCTGCTATTACTCTAACAGATTGGATAAAATAGCCGTTACAATGTAGTGAATATTTACTTTCAAAGTGGCCGAACTACCTGCGGTACCGTGAATCTGAAGTGACGAAGCTCATTGCCATTGGCAGCAGGCGTTAATGGCGCAGCGGGCGTTAATGGCGCAGTGGGCATTAATGGCGCAGCGGGCTTTAATGGCGCAGCGGGTGGTTATCAGAAAAAATAAGGCCCGCAGAACACTGGGAACGTTAATTCAAAGTGAGTGGGAGGTGTCGCAACATTCTCGAGGGCCGTAGAATAAAATATTATAAATCACTTCCCTACAGTACAAACACCACCCCTGAACTCCATAAGTATGTTAGAACAGCTGTAGTCGCCACATGTTTTTTTTTTTTTTCCCATCATCTTTGTGTTGTCTGAACATGTTTTTCAATGATGTGTAAAGAATAATCTTTTTGATCTGCTCTACATGATGTTCGTCCCCTCACCCTATTTTTCTGAACAGCCAATTAATAAACATTTATACTAAAAGAAAATCTGTATTAACAGAGAATTTATGCCATTACTGTGCATTGCAGATTAAATCATGTGTTTTCTCTGTGTTTAAAGTATTGTCGCTATTAGTTTTTATGTTTATGGTATCAAAACTTTCAGCCATTATTACATCTTCGAGGAAAAAAGGCCTTAACGTATAGATTGGATTGTGTTGTCTATGTATAAACAAAACAGACGAGACAAAACAATGACTTCTTTGTAGTAGCCATAATGTTTTTGATTTTTATTCTGTCAGAAAGCAGGCACTAACGGCTTTGCTACAGTTCACTGAATATGTTGACATACTTCCATGATTTGATAATAATGTTATACATTGGAAAACACTGTACATCTCACATCCTTAGACTCCTATTTGTAATTATCATGAGGAGGCTGCTATGAATATGTTCTTTTTTCCTTAGTCAGTAATTCCTGTGTGTGTAAATTCAGCATGATGCAATGTGAAGCACAATTTACATGGCACTGTAGCTGTAGAAGAACAGCATAAACACATAGAATTCAATACGCAATTTGCAATGCACATAGGAAATTGCAATGACATAAACAAACATGCAAGCTTGCTTCCTGCAGTATTTTTATTTTTTATTTTTATGTTTTCTTATTTCTTTACAATAAGGCAGCTATTTCTTGATATAGAGGAGGCAAACGTGTAGCAGGAAAGCAACAAGTCTTTATTTTTTCCCCCTTTGTTACAAGTTGTAGATACCTGAAAATCAATGGAATATTCCTCTGTGTGTGATTTGTGAATGCCTACATGTCCATATTTTAAACTGCTTTCAATTTAGGTCTGTTTAACATTTGTTGGCTGTTATTCATCTTCATTATTGCATGACAAAGCCTGGAGGTTAAGGCTAATTTGTGTTTGTTCGGCAAATAATTTTGCTCTGTCCACTTCTTTGTATTTTTTTTATCCTTTCTGTTTCTCTACGTTTGTTTTTATGTTTTGTGTTGATAACCAGGTGAATTTTTTTACATCCAAATTCAGCAAGTGAAGTCAGCATATGCAAATGTAATAATACTTATGCTAATCTAATAATTAGTTAGGGAAAGCTGACAATTACTTCGGGGTAGGGTAAATAAAAGAATTAAAAAAAAACAAAAAAAAAAAAACATCAGTGGACCTGCACTCTACCTGCAGAAGTCTGGTGTCATTTAAAGTCTTTTAATAAGTGACCCTCACCTCTACACATCCTGGCAGAAGCTCAAGCAGAGACAGTCAGCCTGGAGGCCAACCACCCTAAAAAATTAATTATTGAAGAACACTTCACACTCTGAATGACTGGAAATATAAATGAATGAATAATTTAAAACTATGTAATTATATATCCCATTCTTCATAGTGGCCCTGCTCATAGAATTACTGTTAATGTCTTGTGTTAGTGCAATTTCTGCACTTTGCACTTTCTTCTCTTTTGTGTTTTTGGTGAAAAGCAATAGACTTGTATTAAGTGCACATTAAATATCTGTCTGTCTGTCCTGTGTGTGTGTGTGTGTGTGTGTGTGTGTGTGTGTGTGTATATATATATATATATATATATATATATATATATATAATATATAATTTTTTAAGGCTGTAAAACCCCTCACCACACATTTTATACACTTTTCTCAGACATTAACATTTTCTCACATCTCTTTTTTGTTTAAATATGCTCAAAGTTGAAAACTTTGTAGATAAAAAAGAATAAATAAGTACAGTATAGTATTATAGAATGAAACTAAAGATCAAAACCTGTTTTCAGGCCCACTCATTTGTTAGAGAAATAAAATATCAATGTTTTCCCATAAATAAATATGACAGGTTTCTCATTCCCAGCTTGACTCGACTCACATGATAGTACTGACTTTACAGTATCTGGTTGTCATAGCGATGCCATGCATGCATCCATGTCGTCTGTCCCAAGAATTGCTGATAAAGTCATTCTTTCCGTGTTGTCTCGTCTGAATTTTTACGTCGGCCATCAAGGACTGAATCTGCTCGACCGACCCTGGTGTAGTATTATTGTCATCATGTGGATTAATGAACCAATATATTTACAGTCAACTTCCACATCTGTGTTTGGTAAACCAGCGGGTCACAGAGACAACTGTCTCACCAATCAGTACCTGCAGAGTTTATACATCCCCTTTTTCATCAATTGGAACCTGGACGCCGCTTCACCAGGTCCAGTCAGGACACAGAACACAATGTGCCACAATAAAGCATACAAAATTGCACTAAAAAAGAGAAACGGAAAGGACACAAAAGGTGAACCCCATTATAGTGAGGGACCACTGTACCTAAACTATGATGTATGTCTACATTAGTGATGCACGTCCAAACACTTTTTAAAACTTCTGGAAATGTCAGTGTAACTTTATCCACTTTAATCTTACTGTGTTTATATATTTGTCAAGAAAGTCTGTTCTTATTGCTCTCCACTTTGATCAGATATATAGGGAAACTGTAGCATAATCCAGTGGAACGTATGCAAACAAACTAGGAAGCAAATTTTAGCAAGCTGTTAAATTTCATGCACAGTTTAGTTTCTGGAATTTATGATTACAAAATTACATAATGAGACCACTTTGGCAGGTTCGCCTGGTGCCTTGTCAGGAGTGCACCTGTCGTAAGACTCGGCGCTGTGAGTGCTGAGATGGTACATACACCAGGAAAATCCATTATTATAACTCAAATCCAGGAGTTGCTTTTTCCCCACTGGGAGAGACTCTCACTGTTGATTAAGCGCAGGTTTAATCACTGTTGAGGTCCTGTGTTGGCAGCATTTGGCCTCACCTCCTACAAGAGGGAATAAGCCCCTGGCTGACTATAACACTCACATGCAACTAATACCATTCATTTTATATACGTGAAGCAGTGGGATGTCAGTCTGATTATTCTTCATGGCTCTGACATATCTCAAATTAGAGTTTTAAGTTTCTGAACTGTGGGGGTGGTATGCATGCTGTTGGAAGTACAACAGCAACTTATGTTACTATTTCCTGTGCGTGTGAACATATGTAAAATGACCTTTTTTTCTATTCTAGGAGAAGAGAATTCACCAGGGTGGCTATCTGGAGAGGATGAAGGGAAAATCATGGCTCCATTTTTGGGTCCGCTCTTGGCTTGTCACATGCCTGTTTTTGCTACGAAGTCTCCAGAAAGAAAGGTGAGTAAAATGTCACTAAAACACCACAAATCCAAAAAAAAGCAGCATCAGCGAACATGATTGGTTCATACGTAATGTAATATCTCTCATTGAGTGAACTGATGTCGTCATGTCTGTGTGTGGTGATGTCATTATATCAATTTGATTGATTTGATATTCGATTTATTTGAACATTAAGAAAAAGAAAAAAATACAGTTTTCAATTATATCAGTTGCCTCTATATATGTGGTAAGTTTGAAGTAAACTGAAACAAAATGTATGTTTCTATAGACATTTGCCATTATAAGCAAATTGAAGGAATAAAAGACTACAAATTCATTAAAAAAAAATGTGAACTCTAACCTACTTTTCCCAAAATGTGATCTCATCTATTATGGGTCATTGGCAACCTGTAAACATAATTGTGACCCGCCACCACGAAACCAGGCATAAGTCGCGCTGAGCCGTTCAGAGCTACAGCCAAATTTAGGCTGGAAGGTGATTTCTTATTAGTGTTTACACCTTATCAAAAAACGGTACCGTAATACCTCTATGTTCAGTTCCTGTGGTCATTACATTGAAATCCAATCAATAAAGGTGTTTATTGGGTCAATTATTTAAGCGGTGATAAGTTTAAGGATTGCGGAGCAAAGACAAAGACGACTTCCACCTCTTTTCGCCGAACAAACCGGTCTCCGTTCCGTGCGTAAACATCCAAGTGTTCGGTACGAGGTAAAAGCTTATATTGAATGCTCTTGTCCAATGGCATAAGCCAAATGATTATAATACGTTGCAATTCTGTCCTATTATTACAATATATAGAACTTCTGTGACATGTCCATCAGAGTGTCCTTTAACATTTGTGAATATTTTTTGTCAATCGGATACGAATTATTATGCGTTGCTAAGGACTTCCTACCCCAAAACAGTCCAAAACTTTAACGGACAATATCTAAAAATATGCAAATTGCATAATAGGTCCAACTGTGGATATTAAAATTACCATAACTTTGGTTCTACTTATGATAGAAACATAATTTTTTCACCATCTTAAACCTTAGTTTCCACTCTACCAAGCTACACAGATAACTCAGTTTTGATTTCCAGACACTTATGCCTGGTTTCGTGGTGGTGGGTCACAATTTGTTTTGAATTCAAGTAATAGTTATGCTGACAGAGCGTTTTGGGGGTGGGATACAAAGTCTTTAAAAGATAATACATATGGTAGTGCTTAAGTTATATTGTCATAAATCACTGTATAAATCACTGTATTGTGTTTATTGGCTTCTGGGAAACGTCCAAACTACAAAGGCAGTAACATTAGTGTACTCAGTTCCACCTGTTCCAGCATGACAATTTATAATGGAATTAGAAGGTATTTATTAACTGTGCAGCTCCCTTTGATAAATGATCACAGAGAATTCTGTTCTGTGTTCAGGATGTATGTAATATTCAATCTCTGCTGATGCCAATATGTACATTTTCTTGTATTCTAGGAGTCACAAATTGTTGCCACAATGGCTATGGAATAGAACAAAATTTAATGCCCATTTCACAGCCTAAGTAGTTTTGAAAAGATCTTAAAAACTCTTAAGTTTAACTTATAGAAATCTATAGGAACCCTGAACCCCAGACCAACTCTATGACCAATAATAAACTGTTTAGTTAAACCTTTTAGTTATTGTGGATTAGTACCTCAGTTTAAGACAGTTAAAGGAGAAGTTCCATTTTTACAATTTGGACCTTATTTTAGTTTGGTATAATTTGGAGTATGTCTGAAGATACAGCATTTTCAGATATCCATATAACAGAAGTGGTAGGGGCATCTCTGCCTGTCTCCATATCCTCCTCCTCCGTATAGTCAGGTTCAAAATGATGGGGACGCCCACTGTATTCAAAGTCGTCGTCAAAATCAAACTGCGATTCTTCTGCCATGTCACCTAATAAAACTTTTGTTAGCAGCACCAAACTGAATGAATGAATGAACATGAGCAGCGCTCAGTAATAATGTCATCAGTTCAGGACTCCATGTAAGGGTACATTTTTATCAATATACAGAGTGTAGATGGCTATAACAGAGTACTTCTGACTGAAATGGAAATAGCACAACCATATCACAACAAACATCTGAGAAAGAAACCCATGTATCGGTTGCATAATGGTGCCCGGCCACTCCCATTATATGTATATCAGCAAATGCAATATCTTCAAAAATTCTCCAAATGACACTGAACTGAAACAGGTGAGTAAATTACATTTTATCACTGAAATAAGGTCCAAATCGTAAAAAATGGAACTTCTCCTTTAACATTTGTAATACCCTTTTTTTATTCTCACATCGTCCAGGTATGACATTTTGCTTAATGATGCTCAACCTTCAAATTTCATGAGAGCCATGTGTGGTGTGAATTTGGTGATCTACCATCAAAGCTGTCAAAAGTTATTGAGAGTTCCCAGACACATGGACGAACAGCATTTCCATGTCCCCCACTGGGGCGACGGTGGACAACAAAACAGAGTGTATGCAGAAGTGAGCATGACATTGACTCACGGGTGATTCTCAGTGCAATTTTATTACAAATACATGAGGTGGCCAAAAACTTTTTCCCCTAGTCTATGTCATGGTAACTACAAAAGCACTCTGAGAGCACAGACCTCCGCCAAGGTAGAACCCTAACCCCCCCCCCCAACCTATCCTGAAAATTTCATCAAAATACATCCATAATTTTTTGAGTTATCTTGCTAAATATCAGACAAATAGACAGACAGACAGACAAACGCTGGCAAAAACATAACCTCCTTGGCGGAGGTTATTAACTACCATGTGCTGCAGATAAGAATGGACAAAGGACAAATGGACTAGTAGTGATGCATAAGACTCTCTTAACAGCAAGACTGTGTCACTTATAGCTATAAGGAATTTTCTGGTTAGTTACAAGGAATAATAATGGAATAATGTTTCGCTGAATGTTTGTGGTCAGACACAGTTTTTTCATTTATCAGGTTTTGCATGATGTTACTGTGAACATTAACATGCTTAATACGTAGCTATAGCAAGCTTAAATGGGGTAAAGGTTAGATTGTAATGTGGACAATAATTAAAGTTTGTGTACAACAATTCAATTTGTTTAATATCAATTCAATTTTATTGCTGTAATTTTGTCGTCATTGTATTGATTTAACATTTGGACACAATTTGCAGTAATTTGCAGTTAAAGTCTAACATATGGAAACATTTCAGAGAACAAGCAGATGCTTACTGTTGATTTTAACATTCAGTTATATATATATATATATATATATATATATATATATATATATATATATATATATATATATATATATATATATATATATATATATATTTAACTACACATGGTGGTTTAGGTTAACTACTATCACTCATAATTAGTATTACTGTTTTTATGAACAATAATACTGTAAATCACTCAAGAGGAAATGTTGGATTTCACTAGAATTGCTAATATTTAATTCACTACTTTCTTCCTGTCCAATTTGTACTTGAGCTCAAAAGCTCTTGATGCATTTAATGTCTGTGACAGTGTTTACACTGAAGAAGGAAAAGTGCCTTTCCGTTGAACCAATCTGTCAAAACAATCCCACTTTCGATGAAACCAAGTTCTCCTCTTAAGCAGCCATTAACTCGTGGTTGTGATGGAATCTTTATTTCGATAACGATTTTGTTGAAAGAGATCATAGCGCCATTTAACACAGTCATTTACCATTGAATGCAATCAAAGTGCACTTGCCTTGCCCTAACGGCTAAAAATACATTGTCTCAAGGATGATCTCACTCAAAAATACCTAGACTACTAGAATTACAAGGTAACATGAGACCATCTCCTTAAGACGCTGGCTAAAGTATTTCAATCAATACAAGTTGTTAAGACCTGGTGAGAGGTAGACTAAAAGGGTTTGGAAGTCAGTGGAAATGGTATAAAATCAATTTACACAGGCTGAAAGATGATATTTCCCACCACATTTTCTATTGCTATAATGTGGTTACAGGTCTTACAGAGCAAGGTGGGAAGTGGGGGGAGCCAAATTACCATGGTCACCAGGGGAGGATGTTATAAAGTGATCATGCAATTATCTTAATGGCTGTGGGACACCCAAGCATAAATCAATGTTCCATCATTAGATTAAGCCCCATACACCAGCCCATAGTCTGTTAGCCATCAGACAAGAGAGAAAGGTGAGGTGATGTAGCAGCTGGAAGTGCAGAAAGTATAGTTTTGACATGGTGGGAGCGGATTTCCCACAAGGCCTTTCCGACATTCAGGAGTATTCTGCAGAAGTGTGTTACACCTGGCTGGAAGCGGAGCCAAGTCAATTAATATATTTTGTGCCAGTGGGATCCTGTGGTCTCCGAGGATCTGGTCATATTCTCCAGTTCGCACACAAACAAATGAAGCACCTGAGCATCCCAATGAAGGGCATGACAGCTGTGTCAGGCATTGATGAGTTTTACCATGAAATCAGTAAGAGGCATCAGAATGATCTTACAGATCTTACAAAAAAAAAAAAAAAAGAAATTATGCTGGTCTCTGATACTATTGAGGCTAATGGTAGCTATAAATATACCTGCATTGATTCATTTATATCTACTTTCATCTGTGTACAAGGACTTGAGGTTCTTTTTTTTATTGTATCTGTATAATTTTTTTGACTGTATACTATTGCTGTGCACTGCCATCAAAAGAATGGGCATGCTATGAGAATTGGGGCTGTGGTATTAGAAAGCTGAAGAGGTAAGCAGTAGTATTTATTTCTCCTTTTTTGACTAAAGAGAAGGTAGCATTAAATGGAGTGACTTTAAGTCCTTCATGCAGAGCAGACTGTGATTAGGGGCTTAACTCGGCAGCAGCCCCGCTCTCCCTCTTTGCGTCTCCATCTTTGCCTCAGCCGCAGCCTCTGGGACATACGCCTCTCTGTGCCAAAGCTCCACGGCATCTCTTTCTCCAGCTCTTGCCGTCTCTCTTGGCAGTCTGAGTTACAGTGAGTAGAAAGGACGAAGAAAAGACGGCAAAAAAAAAAAAAAAAAGAAACCCAAGATTAAAAGAGATGTGGCCACAGGGACAGAAGCCATTTCCTATAGAAAATAAAGTTCTGAAGCAGCATAGCATGAACAACATGCGTGGGTCACCTAAGGGGGTGCAAACCCCCAGCTCGCTTTATGTGTCGCAGTGTGCCTTGTCCACTTGGCAGGAGCTGGAGGAGAGCCATGAGCCGAACTCGTTAGGCACCAGAGATAAACCTTATCAAGAGTCTGCTGAGTGAGAACAGCAGGAGCTGACTGACTACTCTCAATTTATCTCTTTAATTTTCTCCTTTAGTCTCTCTCTCTCCTTTCTCTCTCTCTCTCTCTCTCTCTCTCTCTCTCTCTCACTCTCATATGCACGCACACACACAAAGTCAGACACTGTTTTGGTTAATAGACCAACCACACTTGAATGGTCCTTGTTGTTTAAGAGTCACTGCACGCTCTGTTTCACTGCCCTCTCAACCATTTTGAAAGATGAAACAGAGCAGGTTTGGCAGTTGGCCCAAAGGGACGTAGTGAGGTGAATGGGTTAAGGGATTAATAGGAGATTGTACTGCTATAGCTGAGTAGCATTCCTATAAGGGCTAATCAGCTGTTAAGTAGAACGGTTAAAATCTTTTTATACTACTCACTTAAGTAGCTTGTTGGTGATAAAAATGACACGCATGCCTTTAGTAAATCCTGACAAATAGAGCAATCAGAATTTTACAACTTAACATAATACAACACACTATATAACAGTTGGGTTTCGATGGCATCATATAATCTGTCAGAAATGGAATGGCTTAAATTACATGCCAAATTGAAGTCATATTTACAAATTAAGTATGTTTATAGTCTTGTTCCCTAGTGAGTTGGTGTGATGCTGGTTAAATAATTTAGTCAATATAAAAGGCCAGGCTCATTGTAGTTTGGTGTGCTGCACTTGGTTTGTGATTACACAGACTAAACATTTAGCAGTAGACATCACTGTGGCTTGTATTTTCATCATAAATAATGATAAAATAAACCGTTAAATAATGTCTTACAGCATGATTATCCAGAAA
This sequence comes from Siphamia tubifer, assembly GCA_020466265.1. Classification (NCBI taxonomy): domain Eukaryota; kingdom Metazoa; phylum Chordata; class Actinopteri; order Kurtiformes; family Apogonidae; genus Siphamia; species Siphamia tubifer. The sequence continues at coordinate 17,553,695 of CM035787.1, read as the reverse complement.
TGGCAGCAATGAATCTGGGGATATTGCTGATTAAGGTATAGATATAAAAAAATAAATGGATTAGAATCCCCTTTTTTTGCAATTAATATCTATCTATGTTAGAGATTATGTATGTATGTTCCCTTTTATCTTGGTGTGTCACTATATAAACAGCCATTTGGTGTTAGCTCTATCCACTGTCCTGTGTCGGTTCACAGCATGGAGTGCAGTAATGAATGTATTTTATGAAAACCCAATAATTAAACATCTCTGCAAGCCTTTGAACAAGTGGCTTTTTATTGTGTCACATGGTGGATCATGTGTTCAATTGTTTAAAGTGTACACATCTCTCTAGCTGGGGTACACTAGCCTACTTACTGTGCATGTATTCAGCACATCTCCAAAAAGTGTCGCTGTCTGTTTTCGGTTTGAAAGATGAGCATGTGCACACTGCATGTACAGTGTTTTACAGAGGTGGTCAGGAATCCCTTGGCTGCATAATGATTCATAAATGCCTCATATCATCTCCTGCGGGAAAGCACCTCTTCCCCTGCAACTGTAAAAGGTTCTTAAACATCCAAGGCCACAAAGACTTTCAAAATAGTCAAGGGGCATGTTTCCAGCCTCCGTTTATGAGGCATTAGGCTAGGACAGGGTTGAGGATGGCTGCTATGCCAGAGCTCTTATAATACCTTGGGGATTTCATCATGTATGCTTTGAAGTGCAGAATGACAAACTGGAAAAGGGTTTGGGCTGCATCAGGGTTAGTTTCCTTTCTCTTTTTCTGAGAGGATTAGCTTCTATGTCTCAGCTCAGAAAGCTGCAAAGCCTGCTCACTTCTTACCCTTAATACACTCCACTAGTTTACACAGATTAAATATCTTCATCATTTGTTTATTTATCTTTGTAAAAAAAAAATAAACACAAATATAATTATTTTCCCTCAGTTGCATATTAGTTGTTGTCAACATGTAATAGATCATTTTTGTCTTTATCATTTGATAAAATATTTGTTTATGAGTCTAGCTGGTGCTTTTTGGGGCATGGTATGCATTAACCCCCCCCCCTCTCTTGCACCACTCACCATGTCACCCATCTATCTTGTAGATGGAGTGATAAGAGAGTAGCATTGTGCACTCACACACAGGAATATTTATATAAATTGCACTTACTGAGTAGCGTCACAGGCAGCAGCAAATACATTGTGTTCATGGCTGCATTTGCTGTATTGCCTGGTGAGTGTCTGATTAATGAGCATAATGAAATGAGGGAAAACATTTGATGGCATGTGTGTACCAAACAGAGATGCAATGCTATGTATGTTATGATGTAAAATTTAAAAGGCACAGTGTGAGAAGGTGACTCTTTTTTCCTGACACAACACCTTTCTGATGATTTATGTCCTCTAGCAACTTTTTTTTTTTATTATCATTTTTTAGGTAAAGTCATCAAGTTGTCACCCTACGAAATGCTTTCCCCTTTGTTTCTGTGAAGGTCATTTGCCTCTGATTTGTGCAGAATAGCTGCCACAGCATGGATTAAAAGCTTGTTCCAACCACAGATCCACCAGGGGTGTTTTCTAATTCTGCACTGATATCCTTCTGGCAAACACAAAAACACAAACAGCAGGGCACACAACTGCTAAGACTTTTTGAAAGCACACCGCTCACTCATATCTGATTCTCATTGAGATCAGTTTACCTTCTTACCTGTGTGACTTATTAGAAAAGTTGGATAATTTACAGGAGATTTTCTGGATTTTTTAGTGGTGGCCATAAATACTAGATGCTAGTTGCTTATTGATGCTTCAGCAGGATATATGTGATTTGTGCTTCGCAGTTTATACTTTTTAGTCTAGGGGACTATATTTCAATGCAGTAAATGCTCAGTAAATATCCGCTAGCATGGTAATGTATTCAAGACATGAATTAAAACCTAATGTGGCATTTGTAAATCAACAGGTTCTGAGTGCAATATTAGATGCACAGAAACAAAACTAGGTGCTATAAAACTGCTTGGTTAGTTTAGGAAGGATTACAGTGCTGCACTATAACATACTATGGCACCATAGTACTTTTATTTTACAATCTTGTATATTTTATAATGCAGTTAATACTGTGCTAAAAAAAACCCTACTCAAATCTAGTTAGAAATGTAGGAATAGCACTCTTTGTAAACACAAGGCAGTATTTTAACTCACAAAAACAGACCTTTGCTGCTGATCTTCTGAGTTCAAAGGGGGCAGAAAAACTATTGGTATGCAGAGTATGAAAATGCAGAAGGAAGTGTCAATCAATGCTTGACACTGGACCGCAGCAGACCTGTCGCTAGAACTGATAGGACCTGGCCCTTCTGGTCACTGCAGCTTGGTTTAGCAAAACTCAGATTCAGACATACCAAACCTGTCACTGTCGCAAATATAGGGGTCGGTGACAGCACACAAGCCCTGACTGCTTAACATCCTCGATCAAAGAGAACCTCCCAGTGAGGTCAGGGCAGAAGGCAAACTTTGGCATTCGCAGAGAACGACTTAAGAGAGTTGTGACAGTATGCAACATCTAGAAATGTACAGAGGTCAGACTTCCTTTTTGATGCATCCGACGATATATCTTTCCTCAACTGTCTGCTTTGTTACCTCATTTTGCTATAATAGTAGAAAATCGTGTGTCAACTGCTGCAAGAACTGAAAAAGCACATGTGAGACTATGGTGTACATGGTGTCATTCTGGACAGGAATGTGTCCTTTAGAGGTGGTGAGGACTTGTGACAAAGAATCGTATCAATGACTAGCAAAGAGAAGTTTAATTAACAATGGCTGCCACACTAGTTCACACCACAGGTTTTTTTCCTCTCACACTTATTGACAAGGACAGCAACACGGTTTTGCTGTCAGGTTAGGCTACAGAATTACTGTTGTGTATGTTTTGTAATCAACAGAGATGTTTTGAAATAAATAGTGCAAACATCTAAGAGGCTGTGTTAGCATCAGCATGCTAATATAGTCATGTCATTATTACATGCCGTGTACCTAAGCTTTTAATTAATTTTCTAAACAGCTGGAACACATGGTGGGAAGGATTTGGAGTTTTAATTTGCTGCTGTAATGACAGGATCAAGTGGGTTCTGAAACTGCTGAGTTTCTTTCTCACAGTGAGGAGGTGCTAAAGACATCCATTAATCAGATATCTATTCACTGTTGATTCCCTTTACAGTATATTTACATAGCACTCCCATGCTGTCTTCTGCCCTGTTCTGCTCATACCTTTGTGTTCCACATGTAAATTAGATTTTTCCATTATTACACCCCTTGCCATCTGAGGGCAGTATGGTGCCTAGATGCAGAGGGATAGAGTAGGCACACCCACCACTTGACAGTGGGGTCATTTACAAAGGCCCTGATCTATTGCTTTGACAGTTAACATACTAATTACAGGGAATCATAGACAGTCTAGCAATGCCTTAGAGTAGAATCCTCCTTCTGTGGCCCTACATTTTTGTTCACTCTGTACTTGTCAAGATAGCATGCAGGAACAAATTATGTACCCAGAAGGGAAATCCTGCAGATCTACTAAATGTGCTAATTCAGTCACATTCTTCCACTGTGATTAGACATAAATGTGGAGAGGATGATGGGAAAAACCGCATCAATTCAAAAGGAAAGAGAAGAAAGCTCTTTCTCTTCTTTGATTTCCTATTGTGCAAAACAAGTCGAGTCTGTTGCACTCCTGTCTGTACTCTGCTAATTAGTCTTCCTGCTATTTGCTTTTAAGACATGGACAACTACCTTTCTGAATGCTGCTTAATTTATTTCTGTTGGCCAATGTTAAGAGGTTTAAGGACAGGCTGTCTTTACCTTGTAGTCTCTCTGGTAGGTGCACATGTAAATGGTAAATTGTAAATGGTCTGCACTTATATAGTTCTTTTCCACCTTCATGGTGCTCAAAGTGTTTTACATTAGCCTCACATTCACCCATTCACACACAGTCATACACCAGTAGGCTTCTAAGGTTCTGTCAGTCCGACTGGGAGCCTAACTCGGGGTTCAGTGTCTTGCCAAAAGACACTTCGACGTGTGGACAGCCAGAGCCGGGACGATCTTTGGACAACCTGGTCTTTCCATATGGCTTTTGGAGAGTCCTTCCCCTCTGTAAACATTTGCTTTTGGAAAATAATTGGTTGACCTGATCTAGCATGAATAACAATATTTTTATCAACACGTTAATAAAATGGTGGGTATGGAAATAAAACATTTGTTTACAATTTCATAAACCGAAACAGGTATGTCTTTCAAAAACCAGAGCAATATTTCTTGACGCAATATGTCTTGTGTTTGTCTCATCTTATGCCAATCAGGCCACCCTTGAATTATGATCCAGGAATTGTAAGGAGCAGATTCACATTTTGATGTGCACATTGGTGTGCAAGGCATCTTTGGCAGATGTGGAAGTGTTTCCACCACATGACTAGGATTGAACTGGCACCAGAGCCAACTTTGTTCTGTTTCCTGCCATCTGATATTAACGATTATAGAACTCCTGTGTCCACTCGCACACATATTGACAAAGTTTAGTCGGTTTCTGTGTTTGAGGTGGGTAAAGATTGCTCACCCAGAGCCTGTGACTTGTGTGTAGATGTGTTTTTTCTTTGGAAAGAGAACGTGGGGATGGAGGAAGTGATTGACTCCACAGAAAGCGCTGGCCTGTAGCCCTCTGTCGAACACATTAATGCAGGGGCAGTACACTGCTTTCATCCACAGTTGGAACTGCCATGGCCGCAGGAGGCAGTGGTGTGTGAGTGTGTGTGTGTGTGTGTGTGTGTGTGTGTGTGTGTGTGTGTGTGTGTGTGTGTGTGTGTGTGTGTGCGCGCATGTGGAGTGAAGATGGGGTATAGCGACACAGCGAATTTGCATCACATTTGTTGGGTGTGTTGCAATCATTCAGCTAGGAGCGTTGAAGGACATGAGGAAGAAAATCTCAGTGGAGTCATGAATATGAGTTTGTGATGTCCTACCAATGTCAGGCTGTGGCTCTGAGCAGCGATATGCAAAACCACTCTCCAACTTCATTCCACTTATTGCTGATATGATCTGTGGCATAGCCAGGGGAGACAGAGAATCGTTACTGTACAGACAGTGGATATTAAATTGAAGGAAATGTCCTCAGCTGATTTTAATAAGAAGCTGATAGCCATACGGTTTTGCCACCAGGCTCAACCACCTCTAAAGGAGCTGATACAGGATATCAAGAGTTAAACATTGGTGCTGTGTACTCGGCCCTCACGTGCAGATGGTTTAATCTTATTGTCTTCAAATGACTTTGAATATTCTGAGCGTAAGTCAGCCCTGCAAGCACAGCAGGTGGTTGGCCCTTTGATCTTCACTTGTAGATGCTGGTGGAATTTAAATCACAGGGTGACATCTAGCTCATGAAATCATAAAACGAACAGCTCGTTTCAACTTTGATCTTGTTGTCCTTTTCTATTACCTCTAATAGAGTACGCTATTTATGAAAACTGACAATGAGCAAACATCATTTTGCCGTCCCATCTGCTTACATTCTGATTGTGCATATTTCCATTAAGTATATGGATCTATAATGACCTGTGTGAATGGCTTGTTGTGTACTGTCTAATGTGTATTTTGATGATGTGTTAAGTGATTGAAAAATCGATTCCTGAACAGAAGGAAAAACAAAAGGAAGAAACACATCTTTCAAAGTCCTTGTTACCAAGTTTAATAAAAATGATGCTTTCTGGTATTTTATATTGCTGTCTGACTTATTTGACAGGTATGTAGTGAATGCAGTTTACATATTATGCATACTACTAATACTGTTGTTACCTGTTTACATAACAATGCCAGAAGAAATGTTATAGGGGATTGGAATCCTACATAAAGAGCACAACATTGTCTAGAAATATGTGTTCTATTGATAGGGTTGATAGGTCTATCTATTTTCATGATGATGACTTGGAAAAATTTGAAAAAGCTTTTTCTCTACATGAAGAAATATTTTTTCTCTGGTGTCTGTTTTTCTTTTCTTTGTGTGTGTGTGTGTCCATTTTTCTTACTTTGCATTTTTTCATTCATTTTGGCTCATTTTAGCTATTGTAATGATCAAATTTGTTTGGAAATAGGTAGAAAAAACTACTACTCTTGCTTCATTGAACCAGGGGCGTAAAGTATATTATATTTATGCACCAACCACACTGTTTATTACATTATAAGGCTAAACACTGCAAAACAGTATCTGCTACAATTCCATTATCTGCCTTGACACAGAATGTCAAAACAATTCTTAACATTTAACCAAATTCCTCATCTTTTATATATAGAAAATATTTGGGGAAAAAATTAAAGGCAAACTGAATGTAATGGCATTGGGTGATAGTACATATAATTATAAAGATAATTTATCATTGGCACTCCCTTCACCAATTCCAGAATCTTGGAGAAAATCACAATTTTATATTTCCCGCTAGTAAATACCACAGATTCTCGGGGGGTGCAGCCGGTTTTCCACGTTATGTCACAAGTTATACCCACTCGTCCATGTTTACCATTGTGAGCACATTGACACTGGTTGTTTTTGGTGCATTTTGTCATGATAGTTGACTACAAAACATTTCCAAAAGCTGGAAATATTCATTCAGTGGCCAAGGAAAGCTGTCATGGCAATGAAAGAAAAGAAAAGGGGAGGAAAATTGTATTAATCAACAGTATTACTGAGTTTATTGGTATAAATAATATTAGAACAGGGTTTCCCCCACTTCTTGCCCCCCTGCCAGGCTAAAAGAGTCACCGTTTTATTTATTTTAGATCAATTAAATGCATGTTAAAACTAGTGGCACTAAAGTGGCATTATTTAATAGGTCAGGGTGCTGATTGTTCGGGTGTTGAGCACAGGTAAAGTTAAAGTAAATGTGGGCAGGTAGCGGACACAGAAGTGACAAAATAAAAGCACATTCATGGCTGAAACTGTGGATCCATGGTTGATCAACAGCCGGTTGGTTTTATTTTGAAGAAGCTTTATATCCAGCCACAGACGTCACTGACCAGTATTGATGGTCTGTGTTTTAGCAAACAACATAGAATTTACTTCTGGAACACTGTGTGTGTCAAACATAGACATACCATGTGCTAACTTAATCAATACTGGCTATATTATTATAATATTACACACGCTGATGCATATATACATATAACTGAATTATCAATATTGCAAAAAGTCAAAGGTCAAGGTCGCATTTAACAGAAAGGTCAAAATCACATTATTTGCTCTAATTCAAGAACAGGTTGTCATAGGAACTTGAGATTGGTGAGATTAGGCGTTCTCTGAATACTTGTTTTATTTAGAAATCAGCATAAACTGTTTTTTCTTTGTATTAGTTGATATCTGAAAACCTGCATTTTTTGCTATTTTGACCATGTGTCGTATTCTGCAAATAAATGCTCTAAATAATAAGATTTTTATTTGAAATTAAGAAAAATACAACAAAAAATGTTCATTTTTACTCCAACACATACCTATAAGTGGTCAAATTTGAAAAAGTGATCATTTCGCAGTGGTCTTTTATTTTTTCCCAGAGCTGTATTTATCACTGATGGAATGCCCTTCCTCATCTGGGTTTGCTTTTACTTTATAAAATCACTCATCATAGTAGGTTGTTTTAGTGTGCATTACCTGTAGCCATGCTCAGGATGTAAGTAATTTCAGGTTGACTGGCGATTCAGTCTGTGGCCATTCTGCCTGTAGCCTTAGGCAGTAGGTTTGCAGTGGATAGGGAGCGCCAGCACCAGTCAATTACCAGTTAATAAACAGTGGAAGTTTTCTATTAGTGCTTGTTAGTGCGTGTAAAAGATTGTTGGTATGTGGAACGGGGGTGGGGGGGGGGGGGGGGGGGGGGTATTATAAAAAAAATACAGCCATATTTTCATTCCTTGGGTTGAATACACAGCACCCAGTTCTCTGTATGCATGACACTGATACAGAGGGTTTATGGAAGTAATATTTGCTATTTGATGTTTTAGTAGGCTCTACAGTGCAATATATATAACATTTGCAGATTCATTTCTTAACTGTCTAGAAGTGTTTGCTCATGAGTTTCACTTAATGCAATAACACATAAGTGACTATAGAGCACTCTTAGCAATAAAGAAAATCCATTCCATAAGCGTGGTGAAGCCAAACAATGTAATGCTGCCTAAAGTGTGTCTTGTCATTGACAACATTATATGTCCCAAGTGAATATGATGCATGGGCCTTTCTTGAATGCAGTTGTCAGAAATTTGATGTGTGGTAAATCCTTCACATATCTGAGACCAGATTTCACAGTGCTAACAGAGCAAAACTGCTCGAAGGAAAACACTGCACCTGAGTAGCCTTGGGAAGTAAAACATTAATTGGATTTAGGGAAGTCATTCTGACCTGGGGAACAGTGCTGTGACAGCCTGACAGCCAGGAGCATGAATCATTAAAACCTTGCCCTGTCATTTTTAGACCACTACCACCAACAATGGCTCACATTTGTTCACACACAGAACCAGGAGCTACTGTATATAAGCGTGTTATCAGGCAAAAATGTATGCTTATAAAAGACAGCTATAATAAATAATCCCATCCATTCTGTTCTGCAGGAATTGGTGTAATTACACACATTTTACATTTATCTTCGAGGAAAGCAGTGGATGCTCCTCTGCTAACCATTGCCACCTGGAACCAGCATATGGGCTGGCGCCCTCTTGGGGTAATGGGTGGGGCGGACTCTCTGTCGACCGTTGGGTCATTGGTACCCAGCAGCTGGGAGGCTGCCCCCCTCATCACATCAACAAATCTCGCTTTAATTAGCTCACCTGCCCATTTCCTCCCTTTTCCTCCCCACTCTCCCCAAAGTCCTCCATCAAACCTCCTTCAACCTGCTAACGGTCTCACCTTCCTCTCTCATCATGCCTCCTCGCCTGGGAATTGCCTCAGCTTTTCAACTGTAGACCTACAGCTCCACAGACACTATCAACAATCTGTGCTATAAACGGGCCTGACAATTGACTTCAAGAAAGCCGGGAATCTATTGATTTTTATATGGTGCTTCCCTGATACCTTATTAGCATAGAGATCGTGACTCGTCATTGCTGAAGACCCAGATTTTCTTTGTGCCTGTCAATATCATTTGCACATTCACAGGTAGACATGATCTGGCAGGCTTTGTGTTTATGGCCACACAAGCTCTTTCTGTTGACTATTTAAAGAAGTTCAATAAGTGGACCAGTGGTTTACTGTATTGATCACATCTACTCTTTAAAAGGAGAACAATCTATCTGTGCCTGGGTATCTTTACAAAGCCTTAGAGACTTTCACATATAAAATGTTTCAGTAATGGAAGAAAGATTTCATTCTAAATTGTAATATAAGGCATGTATCTCTTGCTACTTGCTGCATTGTTATTAGAATTCATAGTATTGTCCTACGCAGACATAAGTGCTATATAACATTTTGCACATAATACAGCTAATTTCTTGTACATTTCTGCAGTTTTCCAAGATGAAGTTTTGTCTTTACACACCCAGTTGTTTTATAAGAGTAGGTGTCATCATTTTTAATGGTGGATTTTTTTTTTTTCTTGAATTCTACATATTTCATTAAGGAGGAAGCCTGTTCATTTACACATCAGCTCTTTATTAGAATAGTCCCAATGCACATTTTCAACTCTTTTTTTTGCCTTTGAATATCTTAGAAGGTTGTGTTGGGAGCTGGGTAAATCCCACTAGCACTGCGAGACTGACTCTGGAGAGTACTATCATACAAAGCAATCTAGCCCTGTGAAGATTGGCCTACGATGCTTGCCAGTCTTATGCGACTGATAAAATCCACCCCCATCGAACTACTAAGACCATCCGCTATAGTGTGTTGCTCCCTCCGGTCCACTGCCAGTGTCTCTTTTCACCAGAGGGATTCCATATGGGCACATATTTTGGCTGCTGCTTAATTACCTATCAAAAAACTGTTCACTGGACTTGACAGAGTGAAATCCAAAGGGGAGGAGGGAGACAGATAAAAGACAGACGGAGACAAGACGGAAAGCGTATAAAAAAGAGAAAAATGAAAAGTGGGCCTGAGAGATTGATAGATAGAGGAGGAGTCATGCATCTTCATGTTGAATTTGAATAGACAGGGACTGGGGTGGGGTGATGGTGCTGGAGAAATAGCCCTGCAGTACAGATGGGGGGGGGGGGGGCATGAGTCTAGCCAAAACACTTTTTTTTTGAGTGTTTACAAACACACTGAGCAAGAGACAAAAGGGGAGGGTTCTGGTCAGCGTGGGCTATAAATTACCTTTGATTGATGCTGGCTGCCACAGAGGATGACAGTTAAAGACATGCAGCTCTCATCGATGACCCGCTGTATACTCGCTCCAACCCACTACTGACTGACTTTCATCCCCCACCAGCCTGGCAACACACAATTAGCTTTTTCATCTGTCACATGGCCCACCCTTAGTGGTCATACTCCAAGATAATAATCACTTCCTACTAGACACACTGCTGGTTAGAAGAGCAGCTTTCACTGCAGGGGGTTTGACACACTATCAGCCACAGACTCTATAATGTAAATGTCAGCCTCCATCATTTCGTTGCAGGCAAACAAATCAGTTTCATGTTAAGGCATTTTTCCCTCTCCCTTTAGAGGCTTTTTTATTAGTTAGAATTATTTAGACCACTCTCTCAGCTGACAACTTCAAACTCCTCTATAACCTTGTGTATCTCCAAGTTGATTTACATTTTTACATGTACACAATCCCGTCAACCGTGGAATCGCACATTCAGACAAATAAGAAAATGGTACATATACTACAGTGCCAAAAGCATTGACTTACCTGCCTTGAAATATATTTAACTGACACGCCCTTCTTAACCTATAGAGTTTAATATGGCATAGCAGTGTTCTGCAACTGTGTGTGTCTGTGGGAGTTAAGACTAATGTGATGGTGGTAATAATGAAGATGATGATGATTATTTTGTATGAAATGTATGGTGTGGCAGCAATGATTTTACAGTGGCACAGCATACAGTACCAAGAGACTTTAGATGAAGAGACTTTGCTCCCAAGTTTGTGGGAACAGTTTGGGAATGGCCCCTTCTTATTCCTACCTCACTGGGTACAGCATATTTCATGTACAGGACAATTCAAGGTGCTTTATATAAAACATTAAAAAAATAAATATTAAGATGTAAAATAAGAGACGTCAAAACATTTGAAAACAATTGAGTAAAAGCTCCAGTGAACAGTAATGTTTTCAGGCCTGATTTAAATGAACTGACCGTTTTTCTCAGACCTCAGGTATTCAGGTAGTTTGTTCCACAGGTGAGGAGCAGAACAACTGAATGATGCTTCACAATGTTTGGTTCTGATTTTGAGAATACACATTAAACCTGTTCCTGATGACCTACCTCAGGGCTCTGGATGCTTCATAGGGAACCAGCAGGTCTAGGATGTTTTTGGGTCCAAGGTCATTTAGTTCTTTATATAATAATTTATTTATAATTCTATCCTTTGACCCACAGGAAGACAATGTAAGGATTTGAGGACCGGTGTGATGTGGTCCAGTTTCCTAGTACTGGTCAGGACTCTGGCAGCAGTATTTTGGATCAGCTGTAGCTGTCTGGTTGATTTTTTTGTTTAGACCAGTGAAGACCCCATTACAATAATCTAATTTACTGAAAATGAATGAATGAATGAGTTTTTCTGTGTCTGGTTTGGACAGAAAACTCTTAATTCTATTGATGTTCTTCAGGTGGTAATAGGCAGACTGGGTAATAGCTTTTAAATGGTTGTTGAATTTCAGTTTTGGGATGAATTAGTACAGAGACTGAGACCCAGGGTTTCTCATCCGAAATCAGTGTGTGATATCACAAATGCTTCTGGGAGTAATAGTCAAAAATTCCAATAATCACACACCTGAACATTGTGGAAAACCTTCCTAGAAGAGTTGAAGCTGTTATAGCTACAAAGAGTGAAGCCACATCATATTGAACCCTATAGATTAAGAATGTGATATTAAGTTCATATGTGAGTCAAGGCAGGTGAACATATACTTTTGGCAATTTAGTGTATTAAGTCATTCATTCACATTCGCTAGATGCTGTGACAAAATGATAATCCATGTTTGCTTTAAATCATCAGTAAAACCTCAAGCGCACATTAATCTGCAATGTAACACTTTGAGGTTATACAGAAGTATCACCTCAAAGAAGTAGTACTCATATTATTTGTCTATAAAACATGGCTTGATTGGACACAGACTGTCTATAGTTGTTGTATTCTATGAAAAGTTTCACTCTCTCCCTAAGCAGCTGGTGCTTCAAATCAAGATTTTTATTCACCCGTATTTCACAAAAGATGAGAAAAATGAAAATACAGCTGCACTACTGTAAGGAAAGGTTCAAACTTCTAAAACCAAGAGCCAGCTTGGATAAGAAGTTTAATTAGACATGTGTATAAAAAAGGAACCCCCCCCCCCCCCCCCCCCCCAAAAAAAAAATATATATAGACAGAGTTTTGTTACCCTGGAGGTTTGAATGAAAAGGTGTCAGATGTGGTTACATCATGTATACGATTCAATACAATAATTAATTCCCTTTTGCATCTTATAGCTTGAAGCTGCCCTCCACAATCCTGTTCACTGTGCACTGTTGGGCTTCTCTGCAGCGAGCACCTCCTTACCTCAAGGCTATTTCTGGGTAAGTAATATTTCTCTTATATATACACACATACACCCACTCCCCCATATGTAGCAAATGACAAAACAAAAGAAGGGAATGGCTTTTTAGTAACTGAGAAATTCAGCCTTTATCACAATTACTGTTAACATTCTGCTCCTTTTCATAGTCCGTTTTCATTCATTAAAATAACCAAAAAGAATGTAACATCTACTATTATTCTTCATGAAGTATTACTAGGAAACTCCAAATTAATGTACTATGAAGGCAAGCGGTACATGTAGGTAAGTGCTGCAAAGTGTTTTATGATGAGTGAGGCAAATTGTACCTTCAGACTATCACATCACAATCCCCGGACTTGTGGGAATTTAGCAGGATCTAGAAAAGGTGAACATTTAGAAGGGGAAAATGCCATGGAGAATCTGCTATTAATCTTTTAAGTTTACGTTTTCATCCCCTACCCCGTCTCTCCCTTTTGGAGAGGGTAGGCAATTTATCAGGTAACTCTTTTTTTTTTAATCCTAAAAGGTGGTTGAAACACGCTGAAGCCCACCATGAAGAGAGTACAGATGAATGTTTCAGACTTAATTGGTTTTGTGATGCTATTTTAAAAAAGGACTGGCTGCACTATCAGATGGAGAAAAGAAGATACAATGGACGAGGCTTTCAGGGCCATTTGATGTCAGTATTAGAAGTAGCCTAAGATGCTTTGACCTTCAAATTCCTCCAGAGAGCATGTCATAACCAATGGCTTAAATGTCTGTAACCTTCTCCGTCCATACAAGTGGTCAATGGGTTACACCAGTTATAGTAGAGAATGAGTTCAGAAAGGTGATTGAAGGCTGCGCTGCACACACACACACACACACACACAATCCACAACTGTAAGCTGTTAATAAACCATAGAGTTTTCAGCATTTATCTTGGGTGATTAAATGCATTAATTCATAAATCTCCACTTTGATGTTTACACCAAAGAGACCTGGTGTGAAATATCAAACTCAAGCTCTGTCTCATGACACTTGAATCATGTCCAACCTCCAAGTGTGTTAACGGAGGCTCATGTCTTCATCTTTCATTCTCTTTTTGAACTCTTGATGATGATGCTGGATGTTAAAATGGAACAGTATTAAAAACATTTTGGCCAGATGTTTAACCCATAAAGACCCAGTGGTAATTTTGCAGCAATCATTCAGGGAGGATGTTTTTTTTTTTTTTCCTCCAGATTTAATTTAACCTTTCTGTAATTCATATTACAAATCACCATTTATTACAATATTATCCTGTTTTTCATTAAAAATCATTTATTTTCCCTGACTTACGTCATCTGGCTGCGTTACGCTATGCTCACACAACCATCTGAGTAGCACTGACTACCCAGACACGTTGTGGCTGGTGTGACGTTAAGCAGAAGTGACGTCAGTGTAGTCTTTTCAGATACACAACAATGGTTGGTTCAATATTCGAGTGTCCATATCAACTCGGCTATTTCCACTGTTTTGTTTACTCTACCGCATTTTCATTCCTTCAAAGGTGAACAGAGGACAGCATTGGAAGTGTTTGTTAATGGAAATGATGTTTTCTCTCTTCTTCTGACCGGGTTTGGCAAGAGTTTAATCTATCAGATGGTTCCACTGGTGGATAAAGAAATAGTACCAGTTCAGAAACCCATGGTTATTATGGTACCCCCCTGGTTGTGTTGGTAGCGGACTAAGTCAAAGAGGCTGGTAAACTAGGGCTGACAGTAATGGAACTGGGAGGAAGAAATGACAACCACATCCACAGCTAGTGTTCTGTAGCCCTGAAATATGGCTGAAGGATAAATGGAGAACCATTCTTTCCTCTGACGTTTACCAGAATCATAGTAGATGAGGTAATAAATAAATGTCACGTATAAATGGTAAGTTTAAACCCCTTCTGTTGATGTGTATATACCTGATGAAAACTATTTTCGCCAGTTAAGCAGCTTGACTTCACGGTGAGTGGCTGAAGCGGCGCGTCAGTCAAGAGACGGACAGATTTTTAATCTAACCACATTCAAGGATTTTAGATAAGGCCCCTCCTTTAAAAACGGATCTGTTCCGAAAGAGTCCCAGATGGTATTGTCAAATACCATCTGGCAACAGTCAGGTTACTACATGAAGTCATTAGCAAAATAAAAGTCAATACAAATATACACTGCTTGGCCAAAAAAAAGCTGCACATGTAATATTTCAATGCATCACCTAAATATTTCTTCACTGAAATCAGAAAAGGACTTAGATATGCAAACAAACAATGCTGCTTTTTCATGTAAATTGAAACATGGAGGAGGGGAAAAAAGTTGACATGGCGCTGGTGTTGCACATTTTCAAAAATGGTTTTGTAAATATTTATTAAATAGTTTTATTCTGTGCTCCACATCTTTCTTTGTATCATTGCATTGTTTCATTTATTACTTTATTAGAAGTACGTGTGGAGCAGGAGTGCAGGTAAACTGATCCAGATTTTGCATGTGGCCCCATAGCAAAATTAATTTCCCACTCCTGATGTAGTTGTTCATTAAAGCAACAGATTAAAGATGAGTTATTGTCTCAAAAATACTGCAGAAAAAGTGACTTTTCAGTATAATCTATCATTAACTGAACGTATTCCAAGTGTCTCCATCCACTGTCATTGATCAAACTCTATGGGTTTCACTGGTAAATCAATTTTGTAGAAGATGACAGTGTTTCCATGTTCTTTACGGAGCCTCTGAATGTCCAAATAGGACATATCTGATGCCCATGAAAAGACGACAAACTGCATTTTACACCAGTTATTACACCCATGTATTATTAAACACTTTACATCAGTGGATCATTTTGATCACTGGTGGCTGTTGGGGTCTTAATGGGTCTGATAAAATAACTGAACCCAAAAATTCATTGTAAATGTGCATGACTGTACACAGCTGTTTTCATCACATTCACTTTTGGTTATTTGGATGAAGTCACATTATATATTATTCTAAAAGAACAACACTTGGCTCACATTGTATTGTGAAAAACCTGAATATACTGTTTTTTTTTATGGTTTCTATGCGATAAACACTAGATTTAAAGTGTCCCACAGTTTCAGATGATCTATTTCTAAAGGGTGAAATTGTCATCTTAAGACTGAATTTACTTTGCACCACTTTCTTGCTTACTCTGACATTCTGGAAATAACAACCTTGTGAACTGGACAAGCAGCTCCTTGTGTATTAAACACATCTGAACCTACCCTGAATCAGTGAATGATTCATTCTATAGACGTGTTTGTAATAAGACTGTCAAATGATTACAATGTTTAATCATCATTAAATTTTCATTTTTAATCTCTATTAATTGTCTTTCATTTCCCATGAGCAAACAGACTGAAGAAAGAAGGGAATATATATATATATATATATATATATATACAGTTAACATGTTTGTCCAACCTAGGAAACGCATTAGCCTTAGAGTCCTGGACTAACATATGCTTCTCATTAATGACAGATATGTTAAGCTGGAAGTGCTTTGGGGAAAAGAAAATTTCCTACAAAATAAACCAAAGATCTGGAGAAAAAAAATAGACAAATTGTGGTAAAATCCAAAAATGTGATGGAAGAAAAAAAAAATACTATTCTAAAATATAGGGCAGAAAAACAAAAAAGTATTAAATATCCAAAACATATTCAAAAATCTGGGGGAAAAAAAATTATTGTAATACTTTTGTCAATATAGAAAAATGAATAGGCTTGATTTGTACAAATGTGTGTGTTTTTTTAAATTAAAAACAAATGAGTAGTGTTTTAGACATTAACATCTGCCATAATTAGAAATTAGATTTTTTTGCCTTCTTTAACATAAAGCGATACTGTGGTGTATTTGTACACCACAAGTCTTTAGTTGTTTTTGTCCTTGAATTTCCCATAAAATACACAAACATACACTAGGAAACACAAAAAATGCAGGGAAAATTCACAAAAAGTAAATAACCTAACACAAAACAGTTCTGAAAAATTCTAAACATATTCAAAATCTCTCCTAAAAAAGAAAAGAAATTCAACTTTAAACAAAACAACTGTAAACAACTGTTCCATTTAATTGCATTACAATTTTTAACCAGATTAATCATAATTGATGAATTAATCTGTGTTAATGTGTTAATGTTGAGAGCCCTAGTTTGTAATAAAAGCAAACTCTGCGATCCATTCAAAAGTAATGGTGGCCCATAGATTGTGTAAGAGTAATTACTGGTGGAGTCTTCCCACCCCAGTTGGTTGTACCTCCCTGGCAGGCTTGTCAAATAAGGGATGACACTAATCATATTAAAGTGAGATGGGCTGTGGGGAGTTCTGTGCTTTGATCAAAGTAATGACATTGTGTCTAATCAGCCTGATATCCCAGTGCTTCCTCATTTGCCTTTACCTTCATTGTCCCACTTTTGCCAACATTATGTTATTTGTTTTTAGATAAGGTTTTCCACGACCCATTCTACATCATGTCTCTTAAACTCACTGACGTTTTTTAACACCAGTGGTGGGAGAAGTACTAAGAACCTACGCTTTAAATAAATACCATAGAATTAAACACACAAAAAGTTGGAAAATTGCAACATAAAAAAACTGTGAATTAGAAAGGTCTTTTTAAATTTATATACGATTAAATCAAATATAGCTGCAGTTTTTACAGGAATAATAAATGTAATCAAAAGCAGATTTATAAGAATAACAATAATAATACATTTTATTTATAGGCACCTTTTTTGGCACTCAAGGACACTGTACAGCAGGACTTTCATGTAGGGTCCACTTTCAGCCTGATTTGATTTTCCAATGGACAAGTAAAATGAAAATATAATAACCTATAAATAATGACAAATCCACATTTTTGTCTTTGTTTTAATGTAACACCCCCCCATTAAATTATGAAAATACTTAGTTTTATAAATTATCCAAATGCAAGATATGTGAATAACCTGAAAAAAGTGACATTTCATAAGGAAAATAAGAGCAATTTTACAATATTCTGCCTGAACGTATCATTTGTCTATGTGTTTGATTATGGATCAGTTCTACAAAGACACTAAACTCTTAGTAACAGAAGAAGAAAATGGTTCAAATTGTGCTTCATTTTGTTTAGACACTCCAGGTTGTTCATATTTGTTCAAATTACATTTTATTTTATTATTGAAATTTTTTAAGGTTATTATGCTCTTCATCCCACAGCCACATTGGAGACATTGGTGGGCCACATTTGGTCCCCAGGCCACATGTTTGAGACCCCTGCTGTAGAGTAAACAGAAGTCAATATCATTATTATTATTATTAGTAGTAGTAGTAGTAGTAGTAGTAGTAGTATCATTTTTGTGCTCTGCACTCTATTGCTATAAGCTGAATTGATATTAATGGGGAAGTGAAGAAGTGGTAGGATTAAATAAGCTTATGCTTCATCCTACTCCTTTTCGAGCATGTCATTGTGTATTATTATTATTATTATTATTATTATTATTATTATTATTATTATTATTATTGTTGTGTTGATTATTGTTCATGTTTGAAATAAAGCATTCAAATCAAAGCAAGTATAAAACCAAGCACTAAAGCAGAGTTAAAATCAAAAGTAGGTTAAAAAATGGACAGTGCAATTGTGGTTCCAAAGACAAGGTGATCCTAAACAAATGGGTTTTGAAGTTGGTTTTGAAGGGAGGGAGTGAGAGGTTGTGTTTCTGAGCTTCGTTGTCAGGTAATTCTAGAGTTATGGAGCAGAGTGGCTGAATGGTCTCTGCTCCTCGTAGTGGTGAGACGGACAGAGGGAACAGTGAGATGGATGGAGGAGGAAGAGCTGAGGGTGAGAGAGGGAGTGGCAACGTGAAGGAGGTCACACGGATATGGACGGCCTTCAATGTTAACACAAGTATTACAACAGTTAACAACACAACAGTTAATGTAATATTTTAAATGTGTAACAGGCAGATATGGCCCAGTTGACAAAGAATGTCAAACAATGACTGAGAGGTTGTCAGTTCAAATCCTGGCTCTGGCTGTTCACAAGACACAGAACCTTAAATTTGTTCCAGTAAAACCTGGTGGATTTAGAAAGTACTGTGGACAACTGTTCTATAAATGCTTTGTATTTACCATTTAAATCCAATGTTAAATCGACATGCTTAAAATGTTAAATATACATGTTACTCTGTAAATATGTTTACAGCTTGTTGTATTTTTACAGGATTGTTCAGGTAACCAGAGCAGACAGTTTTCTTCCATTAAAAACAGGATTTTATTTTTTTTTCCTACAGTGTATGAATGATGTTTTGGATTTATTTCAATTCATTAGTTGCATTTTACTGATACAGTATAGATATGAAAGGCTGAACTCATTTTAAGTACCTTATTTACTTTTAGGTAGTGTTGCCTACAGCAATGCATCATAGATCATATGTCTACAGTGGCACTGACCTGTGAGAACCACTTATCTCAACTTATCTCAACTTTTCATGAGCCCAGAGCTTTGTGATTATGCATTTTCTTACTAACCATATTTATTTAACTTAACCAGTAAAGACCCAATGCTACTTTTGTGTCAGTTCCCAAATGATTTTTTTTCTCTTGATGTAACATTATCCCATATTATCCACGGTTTTACCTTTTTCACATGTATCATGTATTTTCGTATATTTCTTTTCCTATATTTACTTTAAATGCTCATGAAAACTTGTCTCGTCATCTGAACCTGCTTTATCCTCACTAGGGTCTGCGTGGGCCTAATCCAGCTACAATGGGTGAATAAGACACCAATTTAGATTAACCAATTAACCTATCAGTGCATGTCTTTGGCTGGTAGGAGAAAACCAGAGTACCTGAGGAAAACCCACGCGAACACGGGGAGAACATGCAAACTCCACACAGAAAGGTCTGGTGTAGGAATCAGACCTGGGTCCTTCTTGCTGTGAGGCACAAGTTTTAACCACTACACCACCCCATGAAAACTCAATAAATTAAAAGTTTATTATATTGAAACAGAACTGTAGGAAAATGTTTTTCAACCACTGTTACCACTGGTGAATCAATGTGTTTCCATGTTCACTACGGAGACTCTAAATGTCCAGATGGGTCATATCTGATGACCATGAAAAGATGACAAGCTGCATGTTACACCAGTTATTTACATGTATTGAAAGGATTAGTGGATCAGCAGGTGTTAAATATTTTGGATCATTAGATGGTTTTGGTGGCTAGTAGACGTCTTTATGGGTTAAGAAGTAGGAGAACAAGAGTCACAAACATTAAGAAAATCAACATATACTATCGTGATATGTGGTTTTCACTGGACCCAAACAATATGAAAACTCTGTCATAAACTGGCCACTTTAACTTTCAGCCTGAACTACAATATTTGTGTCGATCATATAATGTAACACTCCTGTAAAGTATTAATAATTCTGTCCTTAGAGCATTTCAGTAAAGCTACCATACTTTGTTCCACTTCACTTGCGTCTATTATTGATCTGTCAGTTCTTGCCTTTGTTTTAAAGAAATCAGGCCATTTGGTAACCCGTGGTTTTCTTTTCATAATATACCAACTGGAACGTACTGTAGCATACTATTATAACCTTATACTCCCACACTCCTTCCCTGCTTTGAGATAAGTGTAATTAATGCTAGAAACACATTTACTTTTCGGGACGTATAACTTTTGCTCCAAACTAAGAGGTAGAATTTGTCCAGAACAAATTCTAGATATGGGTCTCTTTAAAATCAGTACTGATGACTTTCTTAGGACAAAGTATTTGCATTGCATAAAGGGGAGGCAAAGAGCAAAGAACTGAATTAAAATAGGCAAAGATAATGACTTTTTGAGAAGTCATTATAGTGTGTGTGTGGGGGGGGGGGTACAGATGGACATGTGAACATAAAAAATGTACAGATGCTTTAATAACAAGGGGCCTTGCCTCCAGCTCTGGTTGCACAGTTACTTGAAGCTGAGTTTTTTTTGGGGGGGAGGGGGGGGTGTTCATGCTGCAAGATAAGTCCTCCCTATCTTCTTTTCACCCTGTGCAACAGACCATTATTTGTTCTGGCTCATTCTCAAGAGCCCACAGGATCGCTCCTGTCCAGATTCTGCACGCTGATACAAATCAAACAAATGATTGCATGCAAATAAGGGTGAGCGCGGAGGAGAAGAGCTAAAGACTATATTTAGCTCATGTCACATTCACACGATGTGATTCATACGGAGTATAAATCTTCGGTGTCTAGCAGCAAACAGCCACGCACCCTTTTTTCAAGGAGGACATTTTATTTTGTGGACATTCACCAAGGCCTCACACAGCAGTAATGAATGAAATTATATTGAAAACCCACTGTGACACTTTAATTGTTTGGAAATGGGAGCAATTGGAATTGCATTTGTAGTAGGTTGAAGGGCTCCTGCTATCTTGGTTTTCTTAGAATCAGCATTGACAGGCTTACCCAAAGGCCCATATTTAAAGGTGGTATAACAGAAATCAAGCATCAATAGAACCTCAGACCATGACTTCTGGAAGCTTCCTATGATTCACCTACCTCTGTTTTTGATATCTTAGAGTGCTTTTCTCATTTTCAGTGGATTTGTTGCTATGCCAAGAGTTTTATTCGGTTTGTTCTGTATGTGTAAATACAAGAGCTGGTTTGATTAATTGAAAATAGAGCCGAAACGATTAATTGACACAAATTGATTGGGAAAATTATTTGATTACAATTTTTCCGAATCAAAGCATCATGCCCTTAACTTTCCTGCTGTTGGTTCTGCTGTTATGGTTCACACTTATTACAATGGATCAACACAAACTACATCATATAGATATATATTTTTTTATATGACAATGGCTACTGCCACAGTACTGTGTCATCTGTCTATTTGTCAGTGTCAGGTTTACCTAGCAGTGCCTTGCCTGGGTGCCTCCTCTCCTGTTTGATAATCTGTAGAAGAAGAAAAAATGGCTGTTTTGACCAGGAATCAAACCCAGGTTTTCTGCACTGCAGTCTGTAGCTTTACCTACTGAGTTAAACCACCCCTGTCTGTAGATCTGACCTGATTTTCTGTCTGATCACATTTGTACTATTCAGAATGTGATGTTTTGGGATGTGACAAGTTCCCAGTCTACACATGATACAATAAGGGTGCTGAATGGCTCTGTAGTAATAGACAAATAGTTTGTGCCACAGTACTGTGTCTATTGCCATTTTATATTATTTTTAAGTTAAGTTTCAGGCATGTTTTTTTTCATACATATCTGTATGATTTTTTTTTCACGTATTCAAATATATAAAGTGTTATTGATTGTAACACTTTATAATACCTACACACAATTGACTATATAGTAACCATTTATTACCCATAAGTAAATGAATAACCATTTATAAATGGCTTGTTCATTATGTATTAACCATTTGTTACCTATTTGTTAATGTCTTGTAAAGGTTCATATTAGTGTAAATGTAAAATTTGATTATTTTTAATCAACAGGTGCAGTGTTTACAACTGTTTCTTTGTTTACCTGTAAAGCAGATATACAAACACTGCACCTGCTGGTTAAAAATAATCCAATTTATATTTATCTTTGGAAGACACTAGTATGAACCTTTACAAGACATAAAAAAAAAGGTAACAAATGAATGACATAATGAACATAAAAAAAACAAAACATAATGAACAACCCATTTGAAAATGGGTAATAAACAGTTAATACATAGTCAATTGTGTGTAGGTATTATAAAGTGTTCCCAAATAATCTTTTAAATGAATCAAATCCGAGAAAATAAGCAACAGATTAATCGATTCCAAAAGTAATTAATTGCTGCAGATGGTTTTCTCTGCTTCATTTTCCGGATGCTGACTTGAGTTCTTGAAACTATCTCATTGTTAAGCAAGTGAGAGTCTTTCAGAAACTTACAAGAGCCTCTTTGTTCTTATCTGATGGAGCGATCGCAGGGTCAGGAGAATTGTTTGATCTTTCAGAGATGACATTGTGAATCCATTACATAATGTATTTAAAATTCTAGTAATATATATAAAAAAAAAAAAAGAAAAAAAGAAATTGAGCTAAGAACTACGAATGACAAGGTCTGAAAGGAGACTAGATGTGAAGTTCTTTTAAATCTAAATTACACGTTACAGGTAGAGAATGTTTAACTAAAGGCACATTATCCACAGGTCTTCACTATTTGATGTGAAGGTAGTGAATACACATTGTGAAGATGATCTAAGGGACTGCAAGCCTGGCTCTTTCTGCTGCTCTTCCATTTTTTTTCCTACTGTCGTGCAGCACTACTGTTTATCACATGTGGCATCACAATTCAGTCCACTGGTATACCTTAACATGGGGTCCTGATCTTTGATTAACTGTTTGTTCTTCCCTTCAGGTGGCAGGAGGAGAAGCTTCCCAGGGGCAGATAGAGATATTTTCACTCAACAGGCCCATGCCTAGAGCTGTGAAGACCCTACAGGTCGGTGCCGCTGTCCGATGCCTGGAGTATGTGCCAGAAACATGCCCGTCTGAAGAAGAGGAGGCTGGAGTTCTCAAGTCACCCTCGGGGATCAGCGCTAACATTTGTGTTGGATTAGATGATGGCCGGTAAGATTCTGATATCACAGGAAGCATCAAATGCAATAAAAAGGAGAAGTAAACAAGCTTTTGTGTTGACTAAGAATGAGAATGTGTGTTAAAATTGGATTTGTCAGGAATAATACAAAAAAAAAAAAATGATGCAAAAAGATAAGAGCACAAATCATAGTGTACTGTAGGGTCTAAATCTTCTGTTGTAATTTAATATCCTGTATTGTCGTTTGTTACAGTCCTCTTAGAATTCTAGCTATATAGATTTGCCTGTCAATATTTCATCAAAGCAAGAAATCAGAGTTGATACCCCAAACACAACATCAGTTCTGCTACTGCAGCTATGATCACTTCTATTATCAAATCCAATAAAGCCTCTGTTTCCCACTGTGTGTAATGGAGGACAGTTTAACCTCAGCGCCTCTGATGGGTACATTGAATGAATGTTTTTCAAGTGAATATTCTGAAATTTCAGATTTAGCTATCATGCTATTACTTCCTTTCAGCTTTCATTTACAGCAGCGATTAGTCATTTATAGAGGGACTTCAATCAGAGATGATGTCAGCAGTTTGTTTATGCTGAATCATTGTTTGCTGTTCATTCAAAGGCAAAAAAAAGACATCCAGAGAAATACATTTTCAGCATTGTAGTACACACTATATGGTGTGTGTGTGTGTGTGTGTGTGTGTTTGTGTGCTGCTAAAATGTTCTACTCAGAAAGAGAAACAGTGATATGCATTTGTCATTCTGAAGAAAACAGTGCATTGCAGTGAAGTTCAGATGGCATGTCAAACATGAGAGAGACAGAGTGGTTACACATACACAATGCTTTGCTCCAAAGTGTACTGTTAAATCAAACTATATGAAAACAAGGCACTCTGTCATTTCAAATGACACTCATTTATCATGTTGGCTTCTTCTTCTTTTGTTATTCCAGCATACTAGTTTATGGTAGTGTGGACACTGCAGCACAATGCCTGTTGACCCTCCATAACCCAGAGAGCTGCCCTGTGCTGTGCCTGAAACATTCCTCTCGGTTCCTGTTCGCAGGCCTGCGAAATGGGACAATGATGGTTTACAGAAGAAATAGCAGTGGTAAGATGCTTCCAACATGACTTTGATTTCAGAGAGATTGTTTTTGCCTAGTGCCAACTCTAGCCATTTCTATTCTCTGTATGTGGTTTATTGGAAAATTTAAAAAAGTGTGATTGTCACTCAGTGGTTTCTTATTCCCCTGTTTATTGCATATTACTGTAGAGGTGAAACTTTTATGATAATGAAACCATAAAGAACCGTATGACTTTCACATCAAATTTTTCTTCAAATTTGTAAAACCCTCATGACATCCTAATTTCCATTCATTCATTTCAATACATTTATTAAGATCCCCATTAGCAAGTGATGTTTCAGTCGCTGCTCTTCCTTCCTACAACGGCCCAATACAATAACAGTAAATAAACAAAAAATGTGTTTCATATTTGCACTCATTCACCAAACAATAAATGGCTGATTCAAGACAACTTTCAATGTTATCAATACTCTTTCCATTTCATGTACACTGAGTAAACAAAAAACTTTTAATTTCTTTTGAAACCATTGTATTATTTTCCAACAACAGAAACCTTGGCAATCCATTCCATGTAATCACAGCCCAATAAAAAAAAGAAACACTGTTCACTGCAGCTGATTTTAAAGGTAGAACATGCCACATTTCACTGGTTTGTTTTGTACAATAATCATATTGATCAGTAAAAAATGTGTTAATTTCTGGAGTTATTGTTGCTATAATGAATGACAATAAAAAAAAAGTGTGTATGATATCACTGGTATCACCCAGTATGATATCACTAGGGTTCTACAGATTTGAAGTCACAAATGACACTGCTTTAACCAGTCAAAATGCAAAAGTAGTTGTAAAATATGTCTCAGTTCTTTACTTCTTACATCAACAATTAAATATTTTTGCCCAGTCTTTTATTGGAATTCATTGAACAAATGCCCTTTCATATTTGCTCACATTGTGAATGAACATGCTCTGTGGTAGACATCTATTGTGAATATGAATTTGTGCTATTTCTTTGCCCTATAAAAACTGGAGTAATGCAGTTTTCAGAAAGTCATTTATTGGAAAGGACATCCTGGTGTTTGTGAAACTGCTAATTTCGAGTACCTTTCAAAACATAAAGATGAAAAAAAAAATTCCCTTTTACCAACTGCTTCCCATTCCGAGCGATTCTCACACCTGCTGTAAGCATGAAAATAACACTTCACCATGTGGTATATGGCATGTCACATTTACTCAGGCATAGCACAAGGCCAGGGGGGCTTAACACCATCTCAGCAGTGGTTAGCGGTCTTCACAGCCAGCAGGAGTACAATAGCTCTATCACTGGGTTCTTCTTACCTGGCCCCCAGTATGTCAGCGTGGCAGCCCTCCTCCTGTGCTCTTCTCTCTTCCCAAGCAGAAAGGGTGATTAATTACACCAAGCTGCTGCATGCCGATTAAATATCACTATTCATGCTTTGTAAGGGAAAAAAAGGACATGGGGGGGAAAAAGGCTTCGGAGGGTGCCGGAGAACGTTTGTGGATTTGGAACACCTGTATGCCCTTGACTAGCATGCTACCGTCTGGGAAAAAAAAAAAAAAAAAAAACAAGTCTGCAGCTGCCAGAAAATGCCAAAGCTTCAGTTGAGACTTTTATCAAAAAGACCATGAATACATGTGACGTATTGTCACATAGTGAATAATGCGCTTTAGCTTTCCTCTGTGAGATAAGCACATCAACACATGTCAGTTCAAAATGAAAATGCAACTGCAAGACACGGCAGAGAAGTTCGCTTTGGTGTGAAAAACCACATACCCCCACACTCAATACACATCACCTCATCGACTGTGTTAAAGACGGAACTGTGTCGATATGGCCTTGCCTTGCGTAAGGGTCCGCCGGAGGGACATTTACAAGAGTGAATTTTGAAAAGGTGGGAAAATGACCTTTATAACATGCCAAGCAATTAACCTGGGGAAGTCGGAAGGCATTGTAAAGCTATTCTTCTATGAAAGGCAGAAATAAACAACTCAAAATGTTAATTAAATGGCTGGGTGCACTCCCTTCTCTAATTTTGATTCAATAACGCATAGCAAAGGAAATGCTTATGCAATTCACTTCATAATATGCCTCTGTGGTAGCAGCAACATGCACCGTGATTAAAAGTCAAAACAGAAGGTCTGCATCATTTTCACAGGGATGAAGCTTAAAGAAAGTGCAAAAGTGTGGGAGAAGAAAAAGAAAAGAACAAGTGATAAAGAAACTGGAAAGTGGATTAGAATGCTCGTCTTAAGACCTATTAGCATGTGGGTGGCAACACTTATTGTACTGCATGGTGAGAGTCTTTCCATAGGAAGTCAACGTGTTTTATTGAGTCAAGCTCAATTCATAATCTCATGAGGAGAAAAAAAAGCCTCCATGTATTGAACATTTCCACCCATTGTTAGTAATTGCAAAGAATGCATTAACAGCCTTTTAGAAAATAAACACCACGTTAACATGCTGTGGTACAAGTGGTTAGAATTTGCTTTAATTGCCTTCAAAATGAATCATTTATTTAAGGTTTATTCATTTAACTGTAGGCTAGCTGTGATAATAGTGTGTGATTATGATTTTCATATCCTTCCTTACAGTGTCATTCACTTTTAGTTTTCTACTGTCTGATGTTGCTTTGTTGTTGTTGTTTTTTTTGCATTTCGCTTTCATCAGATGAACTCTGGGACGCTGACTCCCGTAGATGTGTTAGCGTGGGCTTGGAAGCAGTGCGTACACTGTTGGTCCTGGATGACTCAGTTTGGGCAAGCTGTGGGAACTCAGTCACAGTAATGGATATCTCCAGCCTTACACCACAGGTATCTGACTAAATTGTAGCTCTGGATCTAATATTCCATGCAATGTTGCTTTTTTGATGTTGTTTACCTCGTAATTAAAAATTGAAAATAAGCTCAAGTTAAAAACTGATGGAGAGAGAAAATCAATCTGTCCATCCATCTTTCCCTCATTCCTTCAATCTATCTTTGATAAGGTTTTCTGGCTCAGCTCCCTTTCCACCATGATATATCCAGTACAACGTCCTCATCAAAATATGCAAAAATATGTTTGTATTTTTTATATTCCCCTCAAAAATTGTTTGCAGAGTAATGTAAGACATGGGTAAATTCAGAGACTGTGTATAATTAATGAGTGGAAGTGGCATAACCCACTGATTTCTGAATGTTGTGTGAAACAAATATGTAGTTTGCAATATACCTGTTTCTGTGTCTACGAGAACATTAACAGAAACATCAACTATTCGACACGTTGACTCCCGTGAGCATAAGTCGACTTTGGAGGAGTCGACAAGCTGCATGTTATTCTCTCTCTCTCTCTCTCTCTCTCTCTCTCTCTCTCTCTCTCTCTCTCTCTCTCTCTCTCTCTCTCTCTCTCTCTCTCTCTCTCTCTCTCTCTCTCTCTCTCTCTCTCTTCTCTCTCTCTCTCTCTCTCTCTCTCTCTCTCTCTCTCTCTCTTCTCAACAACCTAAACAACACATGGCTGCTGCAGGTAAAACAGTTCTGGTGATATGACAAAACAAAAGACAGTGAGAGACACACATCGCATGTGTGGAAATACTTCACCTTAGATGAAAAATACGGCATGTTCCATCGGAACAGCCATCCACACAAATTAAAGGTGTCATTCCGCTGAAAACCACTTTTCCACGCTCCTTTTGGAATCTAATGGGTCACCCCGACTTACCAGACACATGCTGCCTTTGACAGTGGTTTGTCACCTCCACTGGCTGCATACTGCATTCACAGAAAACACAAGAGGAACGAGGGACGCAGAAAAAGCTGGTCCGTCTGACATCAGAGGGACTTTAGCGTCACGCACATGGGGTTAAGCCCGTCCCTGGCACTGAACCTGAAGTAGCATTAGCATTAGCATCAACAAGAGAAGACGGAGCCAGAGTAGCCACTGCACAAACTGGGAAAAAATGGCGGATCAAACTGGTTAATGTGCTCTCTGTGGCATGAAACCTAGCTGGATCCTACATGGGTACATACACAGTGAGAGGGGAGGGGGGAGTGTTCCTTCACGCATTCTGAGCCAATCAGAGATGCCTCGAGACCGCGTCATGTATATGTATGAGGAAGTACCGGTAAACTCTGTTGTTCGACCTCTAGTCATTTTTCTACCGTGAAAAAACAGCTGGAAACAAAGCAACCCGGGCATTTTTTTAAAAAATAGAACCAACTCACACTGTATTCAATAACAATGGAGAACACAGTAATATTAATGAAATAACCATGGAATGACACCTTTAAGACAACACACTCTTTTTTTTCCAAACATGATGTGGACAGTGTGGTGTACGTCTTGGTGGACGCTGACTTAAACTTTTTGCACTTAATATAAAAAGTGACAGTGCGGTTTTAGAGCCGTGGGTCCACACCAAATGTGATGTTGTTCAGTTATACTTAACAGAAAACTCTTTGCTAATGTTAGCCTTTGTTTTGTTGGGGTTATAATGTTGATGCTTGTGTCTTGTCAGTGGACATGGTTACATTGCAGTGAACTTTAATACAAGTTGCTCATTGCTGGATATATGTGTGTCCATGTTTTTTTGTTTGTTTGTTTGTGTTTTTTGCCGTGTGTCTGTGTTGTTCCTCCACTGACAATGTGATGACGTCATTAATGCCCTAGTGTCTACTTTTAGGTGCCAGAAGTGAACATATTTGTACAAAAGGGGTGGTTAAACAGTAAACACATGAGTCCAATCCCAATTCATTCCTTAGCCCCTTCCCTTAGCCCTTACCCCTACTCCTTCGCCCTTGTACCATATCTGTTGAAATGGAGCTGCAAGGTTGCACAGGTTGACCTTTGGGCTATGAAATGGGACAACTCATCATCAGTATTCACTGATGGCGCTGTAATTGGATGCAGAAGCTTTGAAAATGTGTGGTCAGTAGCTGTAACCGTTTCTGTTCTATGGGCTTTGGTCATCTCTTTGCAGCTATCTGTGTGATCTATAACACATTGAAACGGCATTAAACAGTCGATGAAATGATTAAGTTGTTTACGAAGAAAATCCATACATTTGTGTTTTTCTTTCATTACGCTGCTGTTTTTTTCCCTGTGTTTACCTCCATCTTGGCAATGATTGAAACACATTCATATGAAATTTCCCCCATCCCTCTGTTCATAATGTGGTCCTGGAAAATCTCTTATTTCAAGGCCTATACCATCTAATCGATAATCAGGATAACACTACCACTTCGTGTGCAGGTGTAAAATAGAGAGAGAGGAATAAGGGGGGAGGGCGAAGAGACGAAATGGGATTTGGACATATTATTATGTAAATGTATTGTCTTGTTACTGGAATCTAGTAACTAGAGAAGAACTGTCTGTTGAGAAAAAAAAGTTTTATTAAATAAACTGACACCATGAAAGTCCAACTGAGCAGACATCAGAGCCTTCCTTTCAAGCTGAGATCTGATAAACAGAGGAAATTTTTAAACGTTGAATACAAGATAATTTATTACTGGCACAAAAAAAGTGGTTGAGTTGCCCCTGGAAAAATATTACTGATGTAGTACTTATATAGAGAAGTTTAATATGTGTCTAAGGGAGCATTTTGCAACTCCCTTTTGGACACGTATCTCAGTATTTGTGAACCAAAAATGAATCTCATTGTATGTTTCATGACTTTTATCTCTGGGAAGATGATGGTTTTGGTGAAAGGTTTTAGGTTTATGTAATAATCATGCTTTGGTTAAAGTGAGGACAACATCATGGTTTGGTTAAAATATTATTTTATCAATAATATCACTCATTCTTTAATGACTTCTTATACTTATGATATATAAGATAAGGTATTAAGATATAAGATATTATGACAATTATTTTTGGTGTCCTTATTTTGCTCATGTTTGTCAGTTGATGCTATTGGTAATGAGTCTAGTTTCTTTACATATTGCAATCTGACCTCCAGTAGTACTTCAATATCACTGAAGCCTTACAAATGAAGAAAAAAGATGGAGACAGAGTGAATAATGAGTGACTTTGCACACAGTTAACTCTGACTGTCAGTAGGCTGTTACAAATGCATGCTGTATTTTTGACTCATTATGTGCATTTTTATTGGCTAGAAAAGTTACACAGTCCTTCGGTTTGTGGATTTGGCTTTTAGTTGTAATTTGTCAGTTATATTATATAGACTTGTTTCTTTTATTTTCCTGTAACTATTCTAGACTACAAGGTCTAAGTTAGCCCTCTGTTTATAAAAAATAAATCCACCTTCAATGCCATTTTATAGAGAGTTTTCTACAAAAACCTGTTAAGCATACAATATTTTGAAGATTTTAAAGTTTCTCTAACAAGTTAAAAAAAATATATATATAGGTTTGAATGAAAATTACCTCTGAGCATGCAAGGTCAAACCCACCCAACTTCCCAGGTGATAAATATTCTCAGTCATCACTAAAACATGGTGTGAAGAAGTTAATGGATGACTTCATAAGAAAACTGCTAGACATGGTGTTTTTTTTTGTTGTTGTTGTTTTTTTTTATTTGTGTCGTTGCTTTTTGCAGCATTTGAGGAAAATTTCCTTTCCTTTCATTCTTTGGAAAGATTTATGCACACAACCTGAGAGAGCCAGCTTTCTAATCTGTGATGTCATCAAGATTTACGGCCTGGAACGGCTGCATGGACAACGACTCAAACCTTCTGTAAGAGTCATACACTGTTTTGTTGAGGCTCTTACACATAAATAAGCCCTGTGCAGGTATGGTGCTACTGGAATCTGTGCCGCTATCTTGTGAAAATCATCTGGAGTGTTGTCTCTGTCATGCTTTCTGTTTTTGTGTGGTCATTCTCCAAGGTGTTCATCTCTACTGAAGTGTAATGGAGGGGGGTGGGGGGGGGTGGGGTGTGATGTCTGTGGTTGTGGTAGACAGTAATGAATGACAAAAAAAAAAAAAAAAAAAACTCATTTGAGGAATGTTAATATGGTATTCAGAAGCTGAACTGCAAACCATTACCATTTAATTATCTCTCCCAGATGTGCGTGTGCGTGACTGTGTAAATGCATAAAAGGTTCATGACAAAATACGACGCTGAATATAAATAATTAAACAGTCAAAATACACTAAACGACAAAACTGTTCTAATTGTCCCAACATACATTCTGCTCTACATTTTCAAAATGAATAAATATTGAGCTGTTTAGATGCACACAAAAAGTCTGGAGTCATTATCTGGAGTTATCAGATTATTCAAGTGATGTTGTAAACAGTATAATCTGATATCCTTTATCAGATAACAGCGGTTATCGGATTATGAGAAATCGGATTAACACACCTGGAATTCTCCCCAATACTTCTGTCTTATGTATCCAGCTTTAGCCTGTTTTTTTTTTTTGTTGTTGTTGTTGTTCTTTTGGAATCTACATGTGTAAAAACAATTACATTTCAGAAAATAGAAATTACATTGTCAAACCATAACAGGAGTCCATTGTCACATACTGTGAAAGGAATCTGATAGTGAGCTGAAACATGTAAACCAGGGTTTTGGATTATCATGTTTTTGAAGTGCATGCCAGATCTTTATGATTATTTGATTATTCTGAGTAATCAGATTTTTTATGGTCATGTAAAATGAGTCATTGATTAAAAGCACATGAGAAACAAAGACGCAAAAATACACTATTTGCTTTATAATCAATTACCAGTGTTGTAGTTCTTGTTCAAGTTCAAGTAAATGCTCCAGATACACAAAAAAAATTTTATTTGTGTAAAACAAAAAAAAACAAAACTTTGCATTTAACATATTTTCCAAAAGCTAAAGTAACAAATGAGACGAAGCTACTGATAAATGTGGTTGATGAATAGTAAGGCAGCTGCTTATAGAGTGTGCCTGAAGGTCCTCATAATCAGCAGTGAGCAGAACTGTGGATGGCTCCTTTTTATTCCTTCACCTCTGTTCTTTGGCATTGTACTCCAGAGACGTAAGCTTAATCAGCTGAATGGCCACGCAGTAGAAGCACAGTTCTGGTTCAGTGTGTCTCCCACAGAGCTTAACAGGTCAACTCTGGTTACTTTTTTGCTAACCTTGTCTTCCTTACTAATGTGGACTCGAGAGGGCTGACTGCACAGGGGCAGCAATGCGTATCCAGGATCTTGAGTAGCACTATTTGGCACCTGTGCCCAGTGATATGACCTGAGGAGAGGCTAGAGGGTCATGGAGCCATATTACCGTTACTTATTTCCATTGTTTTTCCCTCTAGATGTTCAGCACTTGTCAAATTTGTAGTACTTTTGGAATAATTTACACCTGACTTTGCAGGAGTTGGTCTCATTGATTCTTCCATTTCTGAAAATAATCTTTTTATTTTTTATTTTTTTATCTTTATGGTCAGTGTTTTCCATATGCACAGTTATTCAACACCATATCTTAGTTTGTTTGGGATAAGTATGGTTGCATATTTACAATGACAAAGCCATAACATGATCATCACTTACAAATTTGTTTGGACTCTCAGCATTCTACTATCTTATTATGTATATCCCATCCCGGGGGGGGGGGGGTACATGAAAATTATAGTCCTGACAAAACCTCAACAATACAATTGCTGTAAGAAAATAGAGGAACAAAAATTCCTGTATAAATATTACCTTGTGGAAAATTGAGGTTTCATCATTCTTTACATGTAGATGTGATGTGACAAGCAACAAAATAAGACAAAAAAAAACCAAATTCTCTCTGTGCAATGACATACAAGCAGAATATAATGCAACTGTATAAATATTTAACACTTTCGTTTTCATTAGAGTATAATCACTTGAAAATGAAGGATGTTTTTTTCATTATATATGCACCATGTCAATGTCATGTTTCTACACTACCTCACTATGGACTACTTCTTTTCCATTTTATTATGGTTGTCATCTGACATTTAAGCAGGCTTCTGTCATTCTAACCAGTTTTTTTACTTTACTAAAATGTTCAGTACAGACAAAATATATGGCTTATAAACCACAGATAAGGTTTATTGCTGGAAAGTCTTAATCCATGAAGACCCAAACGTCCACCAGTGAACAAAATCACACGTTGATCTAAAATCTTTAATAGCTGTTCGACCTTAAGTCACTCAGTCATCATCTCTTCACACCACCTTCTGCCTATTTCTTGCCATTTTAACATGAACAGGAGCAACGGTGTCCAGAACATTTAGAACACATGAAGAGTATAATTCAACAGATCATCAACATTAGAAC
Organism: Siphamia tubifer; assembly: GCA_020466265.1. NCBI lineage: Eukaryota > Metazoa > Chordata > Actinopteri > Kurtiformes > Apogonidae > Siphamia > Siphamia tubifer. The sequence continues at coordinate 17,520,115 of CM035787.1, read as the reverse complement.
ATGAGGCACTTTCAAACTTAATCATCTACATAATCAACATACCTGTACTTGTTATTGTCATTGTCATGCGTGTCCTCTGAACAACTGCAGGTTCAGGTGTTGGGTTTGTGAATTACTACTGACAGGTCAGAGAAGACACAGAAATGATCAGATAAAGCACTGTCGACCTCATTGACAGTTGAAATATTTACCCCCTTAGCAATGAGCAGATCTAGAGTGTGCCCTCTGCTGTGGTTGGGCTCACTCATATGCTGAATTAAACCAAAGTTTTCAAGGACAGCACAGAGTTGTTTTGCATTTTTGTCACACACACATTATCCACATGTACATTCAGATCACCTGTAATGATGATGCAGTCAAACTGTGCACACAACTGAAAGCATCTCAGTAAAATTATCAATAAAACTTTGACACTTTTAGGGAGGTTTGTATATGATTCCATATTTTTTTTCTGCATAATAATTTATTACGCAGTAAAACTGTCCTTTTCTTCAATTTTATCTGTTTTGGTTGTAATAACCCTCAACTTTAATCTTAGTTTTAATGAACATCTACATAATTGGTGCATTAAATATGAGGAAATAAGTGATTTTCACTTAATGATGCAAAATACAGAGGGTAATTATATAGTAAATGGTGGTTAAACAGAAAAAAATAATTTGGAAACTGCCAAAAAACTGGGTCTTTATGGGTTAAAGATTTAGTAGCTGAAATCAGATGGTGGGGGGAAAAAAAACCCCACCAGAACTACACACCTTCCTTTCTACAGCTTTTTCATCTCTGTCCAAATCAAAAGGCTAAATGCACACACAGATGGACCTGATGTCTTCTCGTGTTGTTATAGGAAAGTCAAGCCACATTTCTAACCTTCTATGATAGGATCCATAAAGAGTCATATTGAGTTTATATTTGATGGAATATGTGCAACAATATGTTAATACCTGCTGTCTGAAAACACCTGTGACTCAACAAGGTCACAGGGTAGTTTTTCTCCAGCTCAAAAATACAAACAAGGAGTAGATGCAGAAGTCTCATGCCCTCACAGATCACTTAAATCACAATATGCTGGAAGGGAGTTATGGAGTTTTTGCCAGTCACACTAAAAACAATCAAGCTCTGCAGCCTTGAGCAAAATTGTGGAAAAGAGTAGAATAGCTGTAGAAGAACAGGATGAATTGCCTGTATGCCTGTGCTCCATTTTTTTTTTTTGCAAACCCAACAGTAGATTTTCAGATACTGGCTGCTTGGAGAATTTGAAGTGCTAGTGCAGAAGTAAAACAATTGCCACCAAAATCAGTTTTTCATGCATGGGTAGCAATGAGTTTGGTGTGTCCTTTTAGGAAAAGGCTTTCTTTAACAAGTGGTAATATGAAACCTTAACCCTTTACCATTCCGGAGTGATTTGGCTTAAAAAGCCTGAGAAATATTTCTCCAGAATAAAAATGACAGCTGTTCTTCAACTGTTTAGAGTACAGATAAAAGAAGAAATGGCTCTTTGTTAAAGGTAATATCCTGTAGTTTGGACTAAAACACTCACTTTTGCTGTTTATTTGACAGGCAAAAAGCTTTATACTTGGAAACATAAAACATCTTTTCAGAAAACAAGGGTGTATGCAGCTACATTTACCAACAGACCAATGTCTTGGCTCTTTGCAGTTCAAAGATGAGAACTGTATTTGTAATAATATCTGTTTTACAGCATTTTTCTATGATTATGTTCATGTGGGAAATTTGGGGAAACCAAATTTCTCTGATTTGGTTTTTCTGGAAAATAACCTTTTGTGTATGTGGTGTTGTTGTTGCACTTAAGAATGCTTTATATATGTGGAAATTGTTATTTTATATATATATATATATATATATATATATATATATATATATATATATATATAAACCTTGATATTGTGATATTATATTTATCTTTCACTTTCTTGGTTTGTCAAAATAGGTTTGTATGGCTGGCTTGTGTGTATGAAAATGATAAGTAAGGTGAATACATCATAAGGACTTGATTTATTTTTATTTTATTTTTCTTCTCATATATCATGTTGACAGGACATTCAAATATAGATTGTTTTTGAGGTAAAGGGGTGGAGTTAAAAAAAAGCAGTTTTACTTCCTCCCAATTCTTTTTGAATGTGCTAATGAAGCAATGTATTGTTTAGTTTTGTTTCATGTATATGTTTTTTATACTATACTACTATATATACTATATTATACTATTTAAAATAAATTTAATTAATTCACTTTCATTTGATGTGTAACAAGTGGGCGTGCATTAATGTGGGAGCTTTCTAAAATAATGTCATTTACATCCCAGGACCAAGATAAACAACCATGAAAAATAATTTTCATGTGAGTGACATCGTCTCCATAGGACAAGTCGGTGCTGGAAAGAAACTCAGACTCTCAGATTTGTTTGTTACTAAAAGTAGATCTCTGCATTATTACAGAGCTCCACAAACTTGAACACTCTGTAGAGTCATTCCCAAGTAACCAAAACCTTAACAAAGTAGGACATGCATGGACGTACAAGCTTTGATCAGTACTGACTGGCAGTCCTTGTTCCTTCCTCTTCCCATTACTATTTCTTTTTCTACCTGCTTTGTCCTATCACTCACATGTCCACTCGACTCCCACTTGACTCCAACCCATTGCTTAGAGTGGGATGTGGAGTCAGTGCCCAGCGAAGGACAGAGACACCTTGTCACCTAGCGTAATGAAGGACTAATGAGCTGTTCAGACCAGCTGTGGTGTTTGTGGCTTTAGCTGTTGTTATTCCCCTCTGCTGGTGGAAGAAGGCTTTAGGAGGGATGTGGCTGTTAGTGTGACACTGCCGAGTTGAGTGTAAAGGGCATATTACTTCTGTCAAGCTTCAGTGACCACCTCATCTCTGTAAGCAACGCTGGATTCAGCAGACTAATACCAGGTTGTTGGTCGGGGGCAACAGTTGTGGCTTGTACTTATCCTTTATTTGACATAGCGCAACATGCTTAGAGGCTAGCGATAAAAAAAATAAATAAATAAATAAAATAAATACATTTACAGGATTTTTTTTTTTTCTCCGTCGGTATCAATTTCAACCAAAAAAAATTTTTTTTTTTCATTCATTTCATTTTCTTTTACGTTTCCCAGTGAAATGAAACATTTGTGCAGTTTTGTTTTTTTTTCTCTCAGCCCAGAATGCCCTCCATGTGGTTTCAAACATATGGCACACAATATGGCATCCAACAGTTACTGTATAGTATGTCATCCGGTGATTAGCTGGAAGTTCCTTTTAGCGTTGCCGTGCCTGATAGTGATTAATGTAATAATTATCCAACACATATATTACAGTAGGACAGCTCTCTTTCTTTGTCAACTTGTCCACTAATTTGAATAGCAGTAGGTCAAGCTGAAGGTGAAATCTGCCCCTTTATACATGATATCTCTGTTTTGATGGCTATACTCAAACAACCATGAGATGCATTGTGTACCGTCTCCCAGGCGAAACAAGCTTCCGCTGCTGAGAAGTCAATTAAAAGAGAAAACACATCAAAGGCTTCTTCTCTTTTCCCTAATTTCAAACAAAGGAGGACCCACTGGCAAGGGCATAGAAACAGGTGGTAATCCGCCAGCGCGCTCGGGTTGGGGGTTGGTGTGCTTTCTCATCTTCACTGACTTGCACTCACTGACTAATTGCCCAGGCAAACGCAACGCATGCATTGACAGTGATAGGGGTTCCGAGATGATGCCCAAACCAACCCTTGTCATGCCTTGAACCGCAGGGGCTGCATGTGTTCCTATGATAAGGCTCATTGCATTTATTTCAAGCAACTCATTAACACTCTGTGCCTGAAACTCTTTTTTTCCATTGTGCACTTAAAAAGATAGAAGCCATGGGAATGATGCAAAAACATGCCCCGTGTGTCAGGAAGTCTGTAAATGACAAAATTAGGCAGCACATTTAGACTTTATTTACAAAGAAGAATGTGTAGAATAATAATTACATCCATGATATGATGAGAATGTGCTGACCTCATCTAGTAATAATGAAGTACACTAAATTGGCAAAATTATACACTCACCGACTTTAACCCTTTAAACTTCTAAGGGTCCACATATAGGCTGGAAGTAGTCACTCAAAAATGTTAATCAAACCCCAAACCAAACCTGTCCCAAATGTCACATGACCTAATGTAGTTTGACAACAGAGATGCTCACACAACAGAAGATATAAACCGCTTTTACATAAAATATCCACAGCAGGTACAATCAGTCATTTGTTCAAAATACAAATATCAAACAGCAAATTTGAACTTTTATGTCTCATAATTATCCACAGAGGAACCATATCATAGTCATATTATGATATGACTATCATCATAGTCCAACAAAAACATCCAAAACAAACAAAAACAATGTCCAAATGTAGTCCAAAACACATCAAAACATCAATAAATATCCACAAATGTTTTATCTATTGCATCATTTAACAGATATCCCAGTTTTCATCTTAATATCTTCATTCATAATATAATCAAACACCAGCTGCATGTTATTAAAATGGTTCAAGAACAGCGGTCAATTAACTTTATTAAGAAATGTAGGCGAAATTGAGTGGAGGTTTAAAGGGTTAACATATGAACTCCATCCCATTCTTAATCCCCAGGGTTTAATATGATGTTGGTTCACTCTTTGCAGCTACTGTATAACAGTTTTGACTCTACTGGGAAGGTTTTCCACAACATTTAGGAGTGTGTTTATGGGGACCTTTCACCATTCCTCTCAGAAGCATTGGAGGAGAAAGTCTGACTCTCAGTGTTGTGCTCCAGTTCATTCAAAAAGTGTTCAATGGGGTTGAGGTCAGGACATTGATCCAATATTTTTATAGACCTTACTTTGTGCACTGATGCACAGTTAAGTTGGAATAAGAAGGGGTCATACCCAAACTGTTCCTACAAAATTGAAAGCATGGAAATGTCCTAAATCTCTTACTTCGGCACCAAGAGTTTTGGACACTGCAGCCTTTCCACTGGTAAGGGTTAGCTGGAGCACTGTCCCACACACACACACACACACACACACACACACACACACATATAAGCATATTTTTGAGTCAAGGCAGGTGAGTGAACACGTTTGGCAATATAGATTGACTTTAATATGGCAGTCATAGCAATTTGCAAACAAATCATTGTCAAAGTTTGTCAAATTGGTCAATGTAACTAAATGAATGTTTATAATTAAAACCAAAGGCCATGTTATGCCATATTACCCCAATAAATAAAATAAAAACACTGCAATAAACCTGTAACTGTGTAAATCAATTGAGTTATATGAAGAAATCAAAGTTTTTCTCCATTAAAAAACATTATGAACGTTGTGTTGTTGATGATGTGGACAATTTTTTTTTTATTATTTTATTGCTTTATTGCCTCTATTTTTTTTTTTCTCTAACCAGCATTATTATTATTTTTATTCCAGAAATTTGAAGTCCACCCAGACCCAATGATCAGCGTTGCACACATGGCTCGAGCTGGTGGAGGAGTGTGGATGGCATTTTCTGAGGGTTCCTCAATTCGTCTCTTTCACACTGAAACACTGGAGCTTTTGCAAGAAATCAACATTTCAACGCGGTCAACCCTGCTGAACACTGGTAGGTTCACATCGCACATCACACCTGACCTCCACCTCCTCATGTAGAGGTCAACTTTTAAATACAACGCGTACTCCGAAGGCATCTCACCATCGAACCATTTAATTTCCAAGATTATATAAGAAAATTTCACTTACTTTTTATCGCTCACCTTTTATGGTCGGCTTATGAGTGTAATGAGATGCCAAAAGTTAACACTAATGATGCTGTCCTCACCACAATGATATTCATGTCTTGTCGATGTATCTTCTTGGGTCCTGTACCCTGGGGACTGACCTGAATAAGTATCTATCTCAGGCATTTGCAAAGCTGTAATAGAGCCGTGGGGGTGAGAGATAGGAATTAAAAAAAAAAAAAAAAAAAAAGAAAGAAAGTCATTGAGAAGCAGTGAAATGGCAGCCGTAAAGATACTCAAACTGGGGGTTCCCATGGAAACAGTCTTGTCTTTCATTTAACGTTCATGCTCTGTTGGTATCTTGTTCACTTTACTTCTTTTTCTCCACATGCTCTTCTCCATTTTTCTTACTTGTGAGTTAATATTTAGATTTCTTTTTGTCCCACTTTCTTCCTCTCACTCCTCGTTTCATCTCCTCCACTCTGCTTTAAAATCCTCTCATCCCCCATTTCACTTCTCACTGCAGTTTAGGATGTCACACTTTGCCCATTACTTCCTGTGTGACTTTCTTTCTTCATGATGTTTGAAATATTTGTCAGCCAATGCGGGTATTTTCTCTTTTTCTAACACAGAACTATGGTAAACAACATTAGAAAGATACTCAGAATACCAAAATTTAAGCCTGGAGGATACGGACAAGGCATTTTATCATGATATAAGGATTGCATCATTCATTCTTTTGTTTCTTTTCTGAACCGTTTAGTCCTCAGGAGGGTCATGAGGAAGCTGGAGTATATTCCATTCAGTGACAGCAGAAGGCAGAGTACATCCACATTATTATACACTGTTGAGCTGCATTTCATAATAATGGTGCATTTTGTAATAAATGTCCAAAATGTTTTCATTTCATTTTGTAATAAACTGCCCACAATACATTTTGCTGCATTTCTATTTCCAAAATATATTCCTAATTTCAATCTGTCCATGTCTAATATGTCTAATTACCAGCCAAGTCATAAACCACTAGGAATGTTTCTTAAACACCTCCTTGAGTTTTAATGCCACACCACCAACGTGCCCTGCTGCTGCAAAATGTAAAAATGTATTACATAATGCGTTGGGGCAGTTTATTACAAAATGAAATGAAAAGGTTATTACATTTTGGACGCTTTGCAACAACAGAGAAGGAATTTACTTAATGCAACCTTTATTAATCTTGCCCAAGAGAGGGAGAGATTATTATAGTCACTGTGTGTGTGTGTCTGTCTGTGTGTGTGTGTGTGTGTGTGTGTGTGTGTGTGTGTGTGTGTATGTGTTTGTGTGTGTCCACAGAGAAATATCATGCTATAATTCAATGAATACTTCAGATATCACCATGACATTACATGGGCATATACATATAGCTATTGTGCTATCAGACGCAATGATCAATTTGAGTAAAGGTCAAAGGTCAAGGCCACAATTAACTAAAAGGTCAAAATCACGTTATCGGTTATACCTCAAGAACAGAGGGTCATAGACGATGTGGAATGAATATTTCTACAATTGTGGCATCACCTATGACCAATAGTTTTTGAGATTTCTGGAGGTTAAAGGTGACATGTTCCAAAATTAACTTTTGTAACACGGGGTGTCAAGCATAGACTTATCATGCTATAACTTAATCAATACTGGATATACTATTATACTATTACATGCCCTGACCTATATATACCTATAACGAAATTATCAATATTGCAAAAGGCCAAAGGTCAAAGGTCAAGGTCGTATTTAGCAGAAAGGTCAAAATCACATTATTGGCTCTAATTCAAGAACAGGTTGTCATAGAAATTTAAGATTGGCACAAAATAGGGGGGGGGGGGGGCATTAGGCATTCTCTGAATACCTGCATTGATTTAGTTCAATTTGTGTCCAAAATGACTTGTGTGCAGCACAGAGGTTACATTAAAGTTTCTTACATTCCATCATTTTGAAAGATAGGGTTGTAAAAAGTCATTTATAATCAATGTTTACCTGTTATTGTAATATGAGTTATGTTTAATAGCAATTAATTTTCCAAAATATTGGACAATTTCAAATAGTCCATGTCTAATATGTCTAATTACCAGTCAAGCCATAAACCACTTGGAATGTTTCCTAAACAGCTCCTTGAGTTTTAATGCTACACCACCAAAGTGCCCTGCTGCTGCAAAATGTAAAAATGTATCACAAAATGCGTTGGGGCAGTTTATTACAAAATGAAATGAAAAAGTTATTACATTTTGGACGTTTATTACAAAATGCAGCTCAACAAGGTGTGTTAATTTTCAGCTGAAGAACGATTGTTAAGGTCATGGATTTCTCCAGAGAATTGACCAGAAGTTGACAAAACTCTCTGCATTCATTATTTTCCAAACATTCACTCCATCCCACAGCACAAACTGTGCAGCCATTATCAGACTAACCAGCATGTTGAGAGCTGACACCTCTGGGTCCTGACCAAGCGTCAGTATGTGACAAGTCGAGGGTGGGGGAATGTCTTGCTCCATGACCTGCAGTAGTGAGCCAAGATGCTCGGATAATTATTATTATGGTGCTTGCTATATTGCTCCAGTGATCTAATATGTCAAGATGATGAATGACCTTCAGCTTTTTTTCCATCATGACAGAAAGTTTTTGGTTAACATGAGCTCTGATGTTGCACCTAAGCTTGATGATGGTCAGGAAAACCATAGGTATGTGACAGAAATGGATTTTTAGCCACATTGCATCAATTTTAAGAACATGGCAATTGTAATTGTAAGCAAAAATGTTCTTAAAATGTGTTTTGAATGTCACATGAAAATGTAACCAACAACACTAATATAAAAAAAAATATTACAAGAACTGGAACTGGTAAATAATGAACTGTTTCTGACACCTTTTCCACTCTCTGAGTCAGACGCGGCAGTTCCAAACTATGTTTATGATTGACTGCAGTGTGAAGGGATGCAATGTGTTCAACGATAAAATGCAGCATAGTCTTACAACAAAAACATTCAGGCTTTCCTTAATAAAATATTGCACAGAGCTGTCCAAATTCACTTTTTTTCCCCTTTTTTTTTACTGCAACCTGTCTTGTCTTGCTGATTTTACTCCACTGTACACTAGCTTATCTATGCAGTGAGGTGAAAACATGATGTTAACGCCTGTTCAGATGTCATGACTTCACAGTAAAACACTTTACACAAACCAACATGGGTTAAAATAGATAAACCAAACACTGTTGTTGCTAAAGAATTACAAATCAACTTTAAATCACACCGGCCTTTATTCTTATGATCCTTTGTACTTAGTGTTGGCAGTATAGTCATTCATTGCATCCCATGCAGAACAAGCTTAAACAGATTATGTTAAAGTCATGGGCATAAAATTACGTATGGACACGATGGACGTGTCCATACCAATATTTGGATGTTCCTAAAATGTCTATACCAATATTTGAATAGGAAATTGCATGACATTTAGGAAACAAAAAGTTACTGTATTTTCTGGACTATAAGGTGACACTTAAAATACTTAAATTTCCACCAAAAACCACAGTGCACCTTATATATGGATTAATTGTGGTTGTATTTTGACTTTTTTTTCTCATCATTTTCACTTTTTATCTGATGATTTTGACTTTCTTTCACGATTTTGACTTTTTTTCTCATAATTTTGACTTTTCTCATAATTTTGAGTTTTTATCTAATCATTTTCGATTCACTTAATGCGCTTTATAATCCAGTGCACCTAAAACATAAACCATTCATTGACAGTGCACCTTATAGTGACTAAATATTGTCATCAACGAACCTTTATCACGTGACAAAAACGAGACGAAATTAGACGTAAATGTCATTCTTGTGACGATAACTATAATAATTATGTATATAATGCACTTATAGATGACCAATAAAAACAGACAAAATGTGGCTTAAGAAATTAAAAAAAAAACATTCCTAAAATGTCCCTTAGTTTTTATTGACGTTATTTAAATTCTTATATTTCTCCTGTGAGGAAGTCATCAAATTATGTCCCCACCAATGTCAATATCATGATTACTCCCATGGTTAAAGATATCACCCAGCCCTGAAACAGTGTGATGATGACTACAGTGGATGTGAGTGTCAGTGTCTTTTATATCATGGCTGGCACATTGTGATCATTCACTCCATTTAAAGATCGTTCTGAGCTTTGGAGAGTGGTACAAATGCATCTGGGTTTGGGTTTTTTTTTGTTTTTTGTTTTTTTATGAAAATTGTTTTTTTTTCAGAGTCACACATGAGTCAATGATTGATGTATTTAGAGCAGTAGTCAAAGCTCCAGTAGCACTCCCTCTCATCACAAAGAAGTAGGTTTACTCTAGTGAGCAAAGACGAATGAATAAAATCAGGCATTTGTTTCAGACCCCAAACTTTTCTCTTTTAGATCAAAGTTCCTTTTTTTTTTTTTTTTTTTTTTGAGCCCAGACTATAAGAAGATCTGATTCCTTTAGTCGTTGTACCTGCGGGAACTCAGTGACCCAGGGGTCACTTTCACCAGTGCCGATGCTTCCCCTTCAAATATGCAGCAGATTTGAGACCGGGTGGCTGCCTCCTGGCTCAGCCCGGGGGGAAGTTACCGGGTTGAAAAGAAAAAGAGTTGCTCGGCTCATGTCTTCAGGGTCCAAAAAAGGAAAAGGATCTTTGACTTAAGTTGTGATTTGTTGAACTCACAAGAGAAAATAGGATCCCCTGACACTGTACAGCTACAGACACAGCACATGAACTGCTCAGCTTCTCTTTATCAATGAGTCTGTGTTTCCTAGGTTTCTCCTTGACTTATGCCAGGACATGCAGTAATGATATACCCCCTAATCCTCTCCCCTTAATGTGATTTATACTCAACAGGGAATTGTAGTTGCGGTAAACAACAGAGAAGTTTCTGAGGCAGAGGAAACTGCTGATCTCTTCTTTGCTAATGCCTTTAATAGCTCTGTCCTTAGGGTGAAAAAAAAAAAATATTCCAAAATAAAGTCCTCGGTGACATATCACAGACAAACATTTATCTATGGAGACATCTTCTTTTTAAGGCAAATACCGGCTCCTGTGATAAACCCACTCCACAGTGCCAAGTGTGTGCATTGCAGCAGAAATTAGAGGTGGAAGATTGCTGGAGGTTAAACTATACCCTCTTAATCTAAGGTGCCGTTATCATTATCCTTCTTTATCACTGTTCTTAAAAAGACAATGCTTCTCACGCAATGTCTTGTGACGGATTTCATGCTACCCTCAGAATGGGTGTTCATGAGTGTCATTTAAACACCTCTAACCAAAGTACAAATAGACTCTAAGGCGATGTGAGCAGGTGACAGACAGTTCCAAGATAAAGTCTGCCTTTTCCAGCATTTCCCTCACTGCTCTGACCCTCTGAGGTCTCTTCCGAAAGGCATCTGCTGTATGTTTGCTCCTTTTGCACTTCCTCCTTCATCTCTACTAAGCTTCTGCTTTCCATTCATTCATCTCCAACAGTGAAACAGATTAATAGTGAGACCACAGAGCCACTCATGCGAATCATCGTAATCTGAGCATGACACTGAGCAAACATGAATATCCACAGCTACACATGTAGATGGGCATTCTTTTAGTTGGAATCACATGAATGTTGGTGTAATTCAATTATGGTTTCCATGGATATTATGTTAAATGTTTCTATAGATAACTAGGCCACAATGGGAGCCAAGAGCTGAGGGACCAGTGAAGGAATGCAAAAATAAATCCACAACAAACAATGTTTTTCACCCCTTTGTTAACTGGAAACAAAGGATATGCATGTATAATAAGAGCGCACAATTATCCTTTTCCCCATCGCTAATGCGCTACTAGAAATACCGCTGCAATGGAAAAACTTCACAATGGAAAATGTACTGTAAGACTGGCGTACCTCTCTTACTACAGAATATAAAAACTTTGTCATAAAAAGATTTGACTCCACATACAATATAAATGAGCCTCAGTAACTGAAATAACTGATTGTCACATTAAAGCTCAGTCTTGTCAAATTTGATAACACAATCAGGACAATAAAAGGCAACTCACAGGATGAAAATGTGACAGAGTTAGTTAGAAAAAGTTGATTGAATAATATAAGTTTCATTGGTCTTTCCAGGTTTGTCCAAATGTCTTCGTGAACCAATAACATTCAACTTTTAAAGCTTTAACCCTTTGTTGGTCAGTATCTAATCTAAATTTAAGTCCTTTGACACCAAACTTCGTGTGCAATTACCATGACAACACTTCTGCTATGATCTTTTCTTTTGGACACACAAAATTTCAGGCAAGTTAAATTTTTTTTCATTTCATTAACTTTTACAGAGTCTATTTTACATAAATAATTCTCATGTTTCGGAAATACATTGGTATTTTTTTTTTTAAACATACTCAACCAAACGGTAGAGATGATAGTAAAGGGTCATGAAATGCTAATGCTAATCACTAATGAGTTAATACATATAATTTGAACCAAGTCGCAAATTATGTTGGTAAGATTGGTGAAGGAGTAATGTTTGAGTTTTAATACTTTAGTTAAATTTAGGGTCAGTAAAAAAAATAAAAAACGTAATTGTCCCGGTGAGGTGTAAAAGGGAAAAAAAAAAGATTGTGATTTTTGTAGTGTGACCAACAAAGGGTTAAGCCACAAATGGGAAAAACTATCTCACAGTTTTCAAGTGGGAAGTATTGTTCAGGTTTACCAGTTTTTCAGATAATATGGACTAACAGACGTGTTTTTAATAACAAAAGCACAAAAAAATACCAGTAAAGGAGATGTCAAACTAAGTATGTGTCTGAACAACTTTCCAGTATATGTTTTACTATGATGTACAGTTGGAGATAAAAACCTAACTGTGCCACATTTCAATACGTTTTTGGTTTTTTTGTTCTTGTTGTTGTGTGTGTTTCTAAGTTTTTCTTCCAAATGGATCAGGAGGAATGAGACAGATCCAATTTATGTAACCCAGACCCCTAACTGGTTGTGCGGCGCATGTGCTAAGCTTGACAATCATTGATCACAGAGCTTAAACTTTATTCAAAGAAAAGACCGTCTTTGCTTTTTTTTAAAATTAATTTCAAACATTCCACAGTTCATTTCATATTTTATTTAAAATTTTCAAAGACAAGCGGGATAGAGGTGGAGTTCACAATTCACTTCCTAAATGATCATCCAGTGATCACTCCATAATCTGTTTGTGTTTTTCACTCTGCATGTCACTGTGGAGAAAGACAATAAAATAATTTCAATTTTCTCTCAATGTTTCCTATATTTCAGGTCAGAAGAACATGCGAGTCACGAGTCTCCTAATTTGCCAGGGGCTGTTATGGGTTGGTACCGCCCAAGGCTTAATTGTCACTCTTCCAGTTCCCAAACTGGAGGGCATCCCCAAAATAACAGGTATGGATCAGGCGGAGGTGGTGGACTGTGAGTGAACAGCCTCTTGAGAGGTCAAAAGAAAAGCGAAGAGGTTTTTTTTTATGATAGAAAATTACTCTGCTCTGCCCATTATTGAGGTCACACTTCACATTTTCCTTGTGGCTCAGGGAATCAGTGCAAATATAACTGAGCAGGCAACACACAAATCATACAGTATGTATATATTCTCCCAGACTAATTTAAAAACTGCCTGGTAGCAATTTGTTTATTATGCTAGCTGAATGAGGTCATTAGTTTTCCACTTGCACAAAACTTACCTCATGACCAGCTTCATTCTGAGTGAGTTCATTGAATAACATGTAAATATTTGCAATCTGTAGTTATTAAAGTTATACAAATAAATTACAGCTAATGATTAACTAGTGTTTGAACATTAGGCTTTAGTAACTCTCTTTACATAACAATGATTTGACCCCAGTCCAGTAGACCAACACTATTTATTGTCTCTTTTGATGACATTTAAATATTCCGTGTTGCTCTCACAGGTAAAGGAATGATTTCATTAAATGCCCACTGTGGGCCTGTGGACTTCATCGTAGCCACCACTAGCACCCTGTCTCCAGAACTGCTGAAAAGGGATTCTTTTGTGGACGCTCCAGACTCTGCATGTGGAGGGGAAGACCGCAGTGACACGTCTTCCCAGGAGTCTCTGCAGCAGTCCGCTTCCTGCCAGGGAGAAGGAAGAGGCAAAGGACGTGGGGTTCTGCTGCAGTACAAACTACGCTCCACTTCGGGGCTGCCTGGACGGCCGCTCACAGCGCTGGGTGACGAGGTGTCCGACTCCTCTTTGGAGTCTTTGGAACATAGCGTGGAAGACGGATCCATCTACGAGCTCAGCGACGACCCAGAAATGTGGGTACGGGGGCGTCCTTCTGAGAGAGACGGGGGACGTAGAGACAGAGTGATCTCTGCAGCTGTTATCTCTGGAGGCAAGGGCTTCCGTAGACTGAAGGAACGAGGAGCAGCAGCAGGCACAAGCGGGGAGGGTTTAGAGAATATACTCATGGTATGGCAGCTCCCTCTGACAGTGTAATATTGAAAATATATGACAAGGTGATGAGTATTTATAGACGCCTGCCCAGCTTGGCCTTGAATCACCTGTTACATAAATTCAAGGGATTTAAATATATGATGAGAAGGCGTTGCCAATGTTACAGAGCTTGACATTTTATGATTTAGCCTGTGGCAAAGGGAATTTAAGACATGGCGTTTACATGCCGGTACCGTTGGCCTACAGGGCGCCATGTTCATGGATGTACGTCATCATCTTCACGCCTGAGGCCATCATGAGTGATTACACGTGATTGTCTTGATCCGTCTTCTCTTCCTGCGTCAGATATTACTGATGCGCCTCGATTTAACCTCATCATTACTACATGTGCTCAGCCACATTTATTTAATGTGAAGGACTTCCGTCTGAGCATCCGCGCACAGCTTAGAGATGCAGCCTTTGTTGAATCAGCCATGCTGTGCAGTGTTAGAGATGGACGTCTTTTATCTGATCCTATGGGAGAGATCCCATCTGTTTAGAGCTGAAAGCTGGGGACTACCGCCGCATCACAAAGCACATTACCATCACTTTATTAGCTTTGCCAGCTTTTCCCTCATCCCGTACAATGTGAATGTACGATACCTTCTATTGTGTCTCAAAATTGAATCTTTGTTGTCTCCAACATGAAAGTAGAAATTTCACTTTTCCTTCCCTGTTGCAACTGTTGAAAGAGTGAATTTTAGTTACAAAAAATGAGCTGCAATCAAGAGCTTACAGCACATTTGTGGAGTGGGATTCTGTTGGAAGCGAAACTGAAGCCGAACACAAACTGAATTGGTTGGGGAAAGCAGAAATGACAAAGATAAAAGGGTGGATATTTTGGATTGTTCTCACACAACTAAAACTATGTGCACTTTGTAAAGTTGTGCATTATAATTCATTTTTATAGTGATTTTTGTAAATTCCAGATAGCTGATTCATTATTAACTCGATAAAACAAAGTCTGTTCTGACGCAAATACTTGTAGTTTGATTTGAAGTAAAACATCAAAAGCATCAGTGATAAAGTCTAAACTGTCAGCGTGAACAGAGATTCTACCTAAGAGAGACACAGCAGTTGGTACGTTTAGATGCACATACCGTTTTTAACAAAATGCAGGTGTTTTACATGTAAAACAATGTAAAATATATTAACATACAGTACATTGTTTTAAAGTATCTGTAATATTTTCAAGTAATATGTCATGTAAGCAAGACTTTCTTCTGTTTTTTATGCTAATATTTGGTAAATATTTTGTTTTAATACATAAAACATTAATGCTTTATGAGAGGGGGGGTATGAGCATTCATATAAACATGTAATTATCACATCAAAATGGGCACAGACTCTTTTGAATAAATAAAGAAAAAAAATGTTTTTTTTTTTGTTTTTTGTTTTGTCTTGTTTTAGAAAATACACCTCTAAAACCACAGAATGTTGATGATGACTTGAATATGAGCTGGTTTAAGCAGCTCTTGGAGGTATTGTACGTAATAGTGACATTTAATTTCTTAATTTAATACTGTGGAGGTTTGTCAAAATGGACTATTGACATTAGCATGTATCCAACAGATGTACATGTTTTATGGTGCACAGATAAGAGCAGGTGAAGGCCTCACTAGCATTTCACTGCAGCTTTGCAATTTTTTTCAATAAACCAAGCAATAGTGCTGTTTATTGTTTTTCTCTGGCTCTATTTCCATTTAGCTTTACATCTCACACAAAATCTTGTCTACTTCCTTAATCATAGATGAAGCATAAAGTTCACATTTCATATTTCCCTGAGGCAAATTGAGGTTTATTTTCTTTTCTTTTTCTTCTCACAACTGAAATTCAAAAGCATTTAACATTTTGCTGTCAGCCAATGTCATTCAAGAATAAGATATATACTATCCTTGGATGCTGTTATTTAAATGTAAATCTCAGAAATATACTACTTAATTCATGTGAGGTTCAATGCTGCTGGAATCCCAATGCCCTTATAGTCATGATCACTCAAATTTAACCAGAGGATAAACAGTGCATTCCTTCACAGCCACTGGGTTCATTTTGTTAATCCGTGATTAACTGAGATTTCAATCTTCATACAGTTATTTATCCATGCACTGACTATTGGTATCAATGAATGATCGTACTGTACTACTAATTAAATCTGTTACTGTACTAATAAAACCTGTATCTCACTTTGTAAAGAGGAATGTTTAACAGTGTTGATGTTTTAAGCGAGGCTGTACAAGGCACATTTTAGGCCATTTTCCTGTGGTGTAAAACAATTTAGTTCATTGCAAATTGGATTCAGTTTTGTCTGTTGTACTACGCAGTGGTTACAATATTACTGCAGCTTGAAACAGAGGAGTAAACCTACAAGAATAAGATGTAGACAGAAAAGACTCTTTATGTGTGTCTAGAAGTATTAAAAAATTAATGTCATGACAGGTACATGAAAACACAATGCACTACTCCCTTTGGTACAGGATTTACATTAATGTTACATGTCTAAAGATGTCTAACAAGCTTATGTGAAATTAAAAGAAAAGAAATCTGCAAGATGAGTTTCTGTCAATTTGTCTGGTTTTACGAGTTCTCATCAACATTATCAAAGTGTTTGGATTTTACAGGTATCATGTAAGCTTGGTGCATTATTATGGAAATGTTATGCTTTTGTTATCTCTGCTTATGACTCAGCAACTGAAAATCCAGTCTTTGATCTATCATTCAAGTCTTCTTCTTTATGCATCTCTGCTTTTTTATTTTGGAGGGGGGGCTGGCAAACGGTTATTGAAAATACACTGAGATTATGTCCTTATGTGCTGTGGGCCAATGATTAAATAATCACAAATATTTTTGCAGAGTAAAAACAAAGAATCAACTGTAATGTACTTTAATTACCATTTAAATACCCATCATCTGAACCCGCTTTATCCTCACTAAGGTCTGTGGGGGCGTACAACAGGTCAAGGCAGGGTACACCCTGTATGAGATGACAGTTCATCTCAGGGCTGAACATATATAGACAAACAATCTCTCACATTCACACCTATGGACAATTTAGATTAACCAATTAACCTATCAGTACATGTGTTTGGATGGTGGGAGGAAATTGGAGTACCTGGAGAAAACCCACGCAGACATGAGGAGAACATGCAAACTCCACACAGAAAGGTCTGGTGTGGGAATCGAACCAGGGACCTTCTGTGAGGAACGAGTGCTAACCGCTTTATAAATAAATGTTACTGTTACTACTTAAAGGGTGAGAGCTCAAAATGACCTTTCTGGTGTCATTAGTCAGAAATAGGGGATTCCCACCCACGTGACCCCTCCTGGCATGTCCGCTATAGTCTACCCTCCCTGTCCCCGCATGTAGTCAGCCACAAAAATTCCTAACTTAGTCGTAAATTATTCTTAGATCAGGTCTGATGTAACTGTGTTTAGTTAAATATTAGTTGAGTTCAGTTTTTTTTTTTTTTTTTTTTTTTTTACAAATGTAGCCCTAGTTTAGCCTCAACACTTTAATGACATCTATGCTAAGTAGGTTTTCCATTTCAACAATGAAGTACTTTTGAAAATATATATTTTTGTACTTTTTAGGTACAATCCTAATGAGGTACTTTTCCACATTTCAGTAGTAGTTTGTCCACTCAGTGTTCTGCAGCTTTCACAGCAGTTCCAGGGTTCCTTTCACTACTGACTAGACTGGATCACTGGATCACTGGATCACTAGCGCAAACATTAGCATTAGCCTAGTGTATTTCTTTGGTAACAGAAAATGTATAGATTTTACTCCAACGCCAAACTATATTTGAGAGAACTCATTTAATTACTTTCAGGAGTGTAATTTACCTGATCCAAAATGAAGACTGTGGTGTTGGAAAACTGTCATTAGCTGTCACCAAACACTGTCATCAGCGTTTTGCCTGTTAATTGCAGACAACCACTTGTTTCTCAGTGTTTCTTTTGGGATATGATATAAGACTATTCCCTTAGCAGGATCATGTTTTTGATTGCATCCGACTGTACTGTTTCTTGGTTGGTTTCTTTCTGGAGGAGCCTAATGTTATTATCGGTTCAGTAGTTAGCATTAGCACCATCAAAATGGAGGTGCTCTATGATGTGACGACAAGTGGGAATCCCCTATAGAGTTGCAGATGGACCTGTGGAGTTGAATTAATGAAGAATTCACACACTGATGGAAACAGTGATAGAAAAGGTTTGTGTCTGTCCTATTGATTTCAGTCAATAGTTTGAGTATAGATCTATTTAGAATCATTTACCCATGGTCAGAACTGTCACAGCTAAGCCTGAAATGTGGATAAACATAGAATGAACTCATAAAGACCACCATCACATATATATACCTTCATCATCATTTCTTTTTCTGTGTAGAAGAAAGCAAGCAAGGCTTATATGTACTGCACAATTCAGACAGGGCAATTCACAGTGCTTTAAAAAAAAATAGAAAAAGAGACAAGGTAAAAACACACAATTACAGTTAAAACACAATCAATAAAACATAAATATCAATAATTTCAAATAAAGTAAAAGAGAAGAGTACAGATAGAACCCTGTTAGTTATATGCACAGTTGAACAGAGACATTTTCAGCACATTTTCATTTAAACACTGATAAAGTGATAAAGTCGAAGCCTGTCTGACGTCATCAGGAAGACGGTTCCTGACTCTGGGCACCAGCAAAAGGCTAGTCCCTGAGGTTCTGAGGGTCCGAGGTGGTTCATATGGGACCAACATGTCACAGATGTCGAAAAACAGACTTGTTTTTAAAATCTATTCTGTGAGAGACAGGAAGTCATAGACCTGAACAAGCAGCAGTGTTCTGGAAAGACTGCAGCTGTCATAACTGCTCATTTAGAGAGTCCTGTCATAAGGCTGTTATAGTACAGTAGTTTCACCTGCTAGAAATAAAGGCATGGATGAAGAAACACTAATTTCATTATCAAACTTTACACACATTCCACACATGTTGACAACACAAGCTGTGTTCTGTGGTGACTGATTTCACTGACAAAATGTACATACAAATGAGAGTCAAAATTTAAACTGATGAGGTCAAAAATAATATTGTGAGGAGTAAAATTATTCGTGTGGAAGCAAAAAAATCAAAGGGCGTACACAATTAAAATGTTCACTCAGCTTTGCAAAATCATCCCTCACTTTCTGATCTGCATTCCCTTCTGTTCTCTTTACTCTTGATTTTGTTCTCTACTCCTTCTCATTTTTAACTTCTCCTCACTCTTGATTGTTCACTGAGCTGTTACAGCACAGAATGTTAAGGGAAGACAAAAGTGTGACTCATGGATTCTCACGTCACATTTCCGGTTTCTGAATGAAGCGGTTTGATTGCACTTTGCATTTTACAGAGTGCAAAGTGAGTCCTGTGGAGTTATACGCCTCAAAGTGTCCTTATCTCAGGATATAATTTTTTGTGTAGTACTATAATGCAAATGCTGTTCTTGAAAAAGGCTGTACAGAAAGTACCCATGGCTGATTTTTAGTCACGTATTTGCTTAAAAAAAATGGATTTAACGTGTTGATGACGTCACACAGATCTTTACCACTTTACAGCAACAAGCCTTCTTATCCCGAACCAAACCTGCACCTGATAAATTTAAGTAGGCTACATATTAGGGATGTGACATTTGGTCCAAAACACTATTGGAAATTCGCTGGAAACTATTACAATATTATTCAATGTGTTTCAAAGACCCCCCCCCCCCCGATGTATGCCTCCACCCCCAAACACAGACCTAATAACAGAAAGGGTAAAATAGTTTACTGAATAAACAACAATATTACAAATCACAGAACAACAACATGTTGATCTTCCCTGAGCAATTGATCTCATCGTCTGCATGAAACAAGTAATACTTTTAATTTCAGCTACCATGTTGAACAGACTTAACAACAACAGTCACATGAACCTATGCCAGGTTTTTATTAAAAAAAAATAAATGTCCACATGGTCGGGGTGGAGGCGTGTACACGTATTCATAATTAATCCAGCTGCTGAGAACCATATGTGCCGGTCTAAGAGACACACAGAGAGGTATGCATGTGCTCTGTTAGTAGTGTTTATTCATCCAGGTTGCCAGTTCCCATTGAGCTTCATCTTAGCTCCATTTCTCAATGCAGGTTTAACTAAAACTCTGAGTTTGTTAACCTTGAAAACCCCTGATTTCACAGTTGAGTTTTCATGAAACCTGCTGTGTTAAATGGACCCCTGGAATGTTTATGATCACAACTGTCAAACATTATTAAACCTAAAAAAGCCTCTTATTATTCTGAAATACATCCTGACAAAGTGAGAAAAAACAAGGATATGTACAGGAGATGCTTTTGAAACATGTTAACGGAAAGACAGATGCTGGCTCTCGGTGGTTCTTATAGAGTGGTGAGACGGCCCCAAGTGTGGTGTCTTCTGATGGGCAGATCCACAAAGAGCAAACTGAGGCTCCAGTCGTGGAGATGGGACTTTAGCCAGATGGTATAAGTACCGGCGTATAACTCATTGCTTGCCATGGTAGCTCCTTGTAGTAGATGCTCATACTGGATCTGGCAACCCTTAGTCCGGAGGGCGGGATACCACACTCTACAGCAGGGCTCTTTAACCCTGGTCCTCGAGACCCACTGTCCTGCATCTTTTAAATGTAACACTGTCCTCAGACACTTGATCCAAATTATCAGCTCATCAACAAACTCTGGATAATGACCCACTGCTTTTACTCAGGTGTGTTTGAGGAGGGTAACTTCTAAAACATGCAGGACAGTGACCCAACAAGGGCCAAAGTTCAAGGCCCCTGTTCTACAATATTTTGGATGTGAGTGTAGAACCAGTTTTGACCACAATCCTACTAGAAGGGAGCTCTGGACCATTTTTTTCTGTCGAAGTAAAGATTGCTTCATGAAACTGACCCGAGCCCGATGTGTATTAAAATATTTGTGTCTGAGCCCAACAGAAGCCCAAAACTATTTAAATCACACTATTTTCAAAGGATAGGTCTATTATTCATAAAATACATAGGATCTTGTGTGTCTGGAAAGTTGATGCAGTTTAATCCACCACCTGGAAATAGGGGGGGGATGGTGGGGTTAATCCCCCCCTCTGGTTTTGGACATCACCATAGGGTCCAGTGTTCTATCTGACGGCTTAATCACAAAATGCCTGAAAGAGGAACCTCACATGCAGTGAAGTCTAGGCAGAGGGGGGGGGTTGTAAGGCTCACAGCTGGACCCGCAAGCTACCTGTCCGCTGACCATCCTGGTCCACCCTGAGCCGGTTGCGGCATACATACTGCCACAGAGGAAATATACCCGGGGGAGGCAAAAGCCAGACCAGGGGGGAGGTCCAGGTTCAAACGTGCCCTGTCCGGAGACGGGTCTCGTGCTCAATTTGACTTGACGCCTGCCAGAGAGACCCGAACCCCAGTCCACCACGCACCGCTGTACCGTAGCCTCACATGCAGGCAGCAGAAAAGGCCACATGAACTGCACCATCAGAGAAAACTATTGATTGTAAATCTTTTTTTAGTGATTTGAACCTCATTTATGTTATTCATGTGGTAATCAGTCATAAAATCCAACATAAGTTTTTTTCTCTCAAAAAAATACATCCCCCCTCTGTCTTTTTTTGACAAATTATAACCTGCATATACTTGTGCAGTAGAAATTGACGTGGCAGTAGCCTTGCCTAGCCGAAACTTTGGTCATTGGATGACCCACCCCACCAACTGAGCCACAGCCACCCATTACCATGTAAGCTATGGCAAAAACTACCTTTTATTAACCTTTATCAAAGTGACAGCAGAAGCAATATCCAAACTTGTTGCTTAAAGTGCCTCAAATTTCAACCTCAGTCAAACTATAGTTTCTTTTTTGGCAGTTTAGAGTTTCAAGTGAAATCACCACCACTGAGACTTGACTTTGTGACATCTTTTATGGCTCTTCACCTTCATCTTAGGTGAAGCGCCATCGGCTTATGTCTTGGCTGCTTCTCTTCACTTCAGGAAGACAGGTATTGTTGTTGCAAACATGCTCAAACTGCAGGTGAAAACACCGGGGAACACCTACCATCTCAAACCTCTGGCGTTCAACCCCTCCCCTTACGTTTTCTATAACTGTTTCTTTGTCTACTTCTCTCTCACTGTGTTTCTTTCAATGTGTCAAAGAAGTCAGCAGCAAATACAAATCTACTATCCATCATGGTGGGAAATGAAGCAGCAGCGTTATTTCCTCATGACCTGTCATCAGGTCAATATGTGCCTTTGCCTTTTGACCTGAAAGTTACATTAATAGCATTCTCTTCCCACTAACACTGCATGGAAGAGTCACGCCACATAAACGGGGAGCCTCAGTGCTGACAATGTTATATGAAGAGGTGGGGGGTGGTCCTGTACATCTACTGATAGGAGCCTCAGCAGAAGCCTGGAGGAAATTAGCAGAAAGGTCAGCACTAAAATAAACCATAAATGATGGGCTATATGAAGAGAGGCCAAGGTTCAGGTGTGTAAAGCAACATTTAGATAATTACCGTACAGATGAGGTTTTCAACAGACCATAGCCAGGTATTATGGAAATGTACTGCTGCAAGGCAAGAAAAATGATTGAACATGAAAAGGTCTATAACAAACATTATATTTTTAATAACATTACAATGTTATTTTCACATGTATATTTTCCTTGTTCTAACTATTCTAACTATTCTTAAACAAATTCTTGTCATTTCTTGTCAAATCAGCCATATGTATAAATGTGAGAGGGAATGTTTGTCCAGGGGGCACTCCATGGTAACTGGGATAGGCCCCAAGCACCCCCATGGTTTGGAAAATGAAAGAATGAATGACACATTTCTTATATCACGATAAACTTTCTGGCGACACTATCGTGCAGTGGATATCACTCATGTCTCACAACAAGTGTAGCACGTTCTCCCCGTGTCTATGTGGGTTCTCGTCGGCTACTCTGGCTTGGCTGAGAGCTTAATGGGTTAATCTAGATTGTCTCAGTTGAGTCAAATTGATTACAGCCTATCACCCATTAATTGGCATCTGCCAATATGTAGCCAATTTATAAACTATTTTTTTTCTGTTGAGATTCTGCTGCCTGTTGCTCCTGTGCACCAAGTTAGGGGAATAGTAAAGTGTCAGTTTTGCTTACACCTCTGCTTTGTCAAACCCCCCCCCCATTTGCCCTGACAACGATGGACCACTTTCCTCTCACTCCGAACCCCCTCCCAATTGAAAATCATGGACCTTAACCACCCCCCAACCCTGCCCTGTGAGAGGGTGGGCTGGATATCCCTGTAGTGTTCCCCTCCTCATGTAATGAACCATTTATCCTCACGCACACACTCATGTTCATGTCCTTTCTGTCTACCTCACAGTTTCATTCTGCAGACACGCCTGAGTATTAACCAGGGACAGTGGTAACATGGGTCAGTTGTAACACTTGTAATTGCTCCACATAGGAATGACTTTGGATTCACTCTGCACATGCTCAGTTTAGTCCTTAGTCTAAATGGGAAGTTGTAGTGTTTAGAGGTAGATACAGTCAGATTTCTGAGGGAAAACATGATTTTATAATCAGTAAAGATTTTTGCTCTCATTATTTTTCTGACTCAATAGTTTGGTTTGTAGTTGGACTCATTAAAGGGAGGTCTGGCTTACATTTTAAAGAATTATTTACTAAACAATATTTATGTTAAAATGCAGAAGGTACCATTTGCAGAATAGTGTGAATGACTAAAGAAGGATTATTAATGTTATAAAGTACAAAGGCATGGAATGTCCGAAAATGTTTTACCACCATGGTATAATGAGCCATAAGGCACACTATAGCAAACGTTAAAGAAAAAAGTTTATTTCCCCCTTCCCTACTTTAGCAGAGCTGACTGATCTCATCTGTTTCTCTGTGGATATCATTGTCCAATCAGGGCAAAGTCCTAAGTACAGTCAGTGACACTTGGTACCGCCCCTTTTGGGGCAATTTCAGTTACGTTGAAAATCGCCCAAGAGTTCACTGATAGACTTTCATGCATTTTATTTTTTTTCATGTAACAGTCACTTCAATGCAATCTCTATGACTTCCAGAGGGCCTTGCCCCAACGTACTTTTGTCACTGCAAATTTTCTGTGGTCAAAGGACAAACGTTCCTGTCAGTTCTGTCAGATGCATAGGGTGGAAAACAAATGGTGTGGTCCTTAAAAGAAACTCCCTTTAGTCAGCGCTCAGATTGAGCTAAATTGGTAACAAAATAAGCAGGACCACCTCGACCAAATGTCAAAATAAAACAAGTTTCATCAAATGGAGGAAAATATTACATTTGAAGTTTTTTAACACACACACACACTGTAGAGTGTTTTTTTTTTCCCTTTTTTTTGGTATTTGGCATATTTTGCATTGAGAGTTAGGTAACATTCGCAATTAAAATAGCATGTAAATATGTGAAATTGTTATTGTCATGTTATTTACAGTGTAATAATATCTATGATAAATACTAGAAATGACTGTCAACTATTATTTAATAGTTATTGACATGCTACTCTTTACAATGTGGTAATATCGTTGATAAATATGCAAAATGGCAAGCTTTAAATGTTGTCAACCAGGGTGTTTATTTTTAAAATTGTTTTATTGCACTTACCTATTTGAAGATACTGAAGTTGAGTTATAGAGGATGCACGTTTTGAAAATCTGACATTCTGTAGTATAATAATATTTGAATACTGGTAAAAAACATTTTTTCTTTTAAAACTGTTCCCTTTCTTATGTTGTTTTTTAACATAGCTTTTATAAAGATATCCTTGGCTATTTCACGTTATACTATTTTGAAATAATGTAAATAGGGTGGAATTGGAATTGGTTAGTGCAGAGTCAAACTTTTCCTCAACTATGAATGTTGTTCACAACCTTACACCTTTATGTATTATATACTAGCAAGCTACAGGGTAAATATTTTGTAATGTGCTGCTATCTATGGGATTGGAGTGGCATTGCAATTTTTTTTGCAATTTGCAGAGAGAGAAAGAAATAGGGTGAATAATGCATGTTATAATGACAACCTATTAATGCACCAGTTGAATGAGTCACCTCAGACATCGGATAATTTGCCCCTCCTGTGAAATTTTTCAGGAGCCGCCATTAATAATGACTCAGCATGATCTCCAAACCTGTTTCAAATGGAATGTGACATATTTAATTTAAAATGTACTGTTATGGCCAAAGGTGACAGTTTGATGGATATTATGCTTATGGTGCCAATATCTGCACATCAGTACACAGCCTACAAAAAAAGATTTGCTCTCTAATATTTATTGCCTAGCTGCTTTTAGCTCCGTTTATATCACACCTTCTTTGGACCATCATTTCAATAAACCTATTATATACCACATCATTTATTACCTCCACCAAGGAGGTTATGTTTTTGCTGGCGTGTTTGTGTATAACTCGAAAACCTATGGGTGGATTTTGATGAAAATTTCAGGTTATGGTGGTAATGGGCAGATCAACAAATGCTTAGATTTTGGTGTGTGTGTTTATGTGTTTATTAGGGGGACAGAGTTTCTTACTGTCACCAATCATAGCTTTGCGGCGATGTCACTTCACCTAGTAACACTCGCCGCCATTTTGAGAGGTGGAAACAACCACGTAGCAACCACTGCCTGAACTGCACTGCACCGTCTTGCACACTTAAATCTTTTTCCCTTTTTCCGTCTACCGACAGAAAAGGGTGAAAAATGGGCAGCGTGGCTTCAGGTACTGAGAAGAATATCTCCAGATGATGGCAAGCCCTAGATCCGAAATGAAAGTGGACCTATGTTTGCTTGGAACATTTTGTCAGTGGTAGGTCTACAGTAGCTATATGATTATTTTAGTGCCTAAAAATATAAATGTTTTTATGAAATTGAGATAGAGGCATTTTAGTAGTTTTTTGTAGGCTAGCTAGTAGTAGGTATTATGTATTTCGCCAGCTAAAACGTTACCTGCTCAGCCTAACCTAAAATGAACTATTTTCTTAAGGGTTTTTTCATCTTTATTTGATTTTTATTCATGAGTCCTATTTATATTTTATATATTATATAAAATTATGTTTTTTATATAATACAAAAATATATATTTTTATTAACCCATCCTGACTGAAAAAAGCAACATAAATTATAGAGTTTGTTATTAATATAAATTAGATAGGCCTACATAAACATAGGCCCCTAGAGATGATAAAATGAGAATGACAAACGACAATACTGCGATAATAAAACAATTAAGATGATAAAAAAAAAGGCTAATGAACTAAAAAAAAAAAATTATAAAGTAAAACTAAAATAGTGGAGTGCTCTGGATGCTGAGTGAGTGAGGAGCAGAGAAGTATTTAAAATAAATGTATGTAACGTACCTCAAACAAAACATATAACAACAGGTTCTTATAAGTTCACATTTTTTCTCCTGTATATATGCCTGGACTTTCAACAAGATAGTCGTACATGGCTGGCCACTCGATATTAGGCCACGTCGTGGGGTCATTTCGACAAGAACATGCCGGTAATTTATACAGACAGCTCTCCAGTTGATCCCTGCTAATTTATGTTCATACCGATCTTTTGCGGAGGACAGACTTTTATCAAATTAGTCATAGGACATCGTAACAGACCTATCTGTCTCGTGTTGCTACGCTGTTGTTTTCCCCTTTTAAAATGGCGGCGCATGTTACTAGGCGGTGCAGTGATGTCATGCAAAGTTATCTACAGGTTGGTACTGTAAGCACTAGGCATGATGGGTATGTTTTTGCCAGCATTGGTTTGTTTGTTTGTTGGATTGTGTACAACATAACAGGAACTCAAAAACCTTTGAATGGATTTTGATGAAATTTTAAGGGTATGTTGGTAATGGGGAGATCAACAAGTGATTAGATTTTGGTCGTGACCCCCCCCGGTGGAAGTCGGTGCTTTCCTCGTTACTTCATCCACCTCTCTCCTCACTTTGCTGTGTTCATCAATCTGGAACAGGATCACTCTGGACTCGTCAGACCACATGAACCTTTTCCATTGAAAATCTTTATGCTCTATATCAAACTGAGAGTTGAAATGAGAAGCTACTCGCTGCATCAGTTTGTGCTGAATACTACTACTAATCATTATTAAATGGAAGGATCTTAAATAATTATGTTATTTAGCTTCATCCATGTGGGGACTTTTCTTTGATTAGGCAATTTACCTTTGGTCAAAATAAATCTCCATACCATGAATTATTTAGTTTCTTGTACTGCACCTAAACAAAGGAACAAGCATGTATCTGTCCAAGATAATAAACTGTGTTTCTAATCTTTTGAGAGGAATGTTTTGAATGTTATTAAAACATGTAATTTTTTTTTAAATATAATTAGAAAATATCTTTTTACAACATGGAAATATCTTGTAACATGGAAATATGTAATTATAACAATGAAACTATAAAGGGATTGCAATCCATTGTGATTAGTGAATATTGGTGACAGTTTGCTATGTTATCAGACCCTGGGAATCCTCATTGTCACCATCAAGAATACATGGCATTTAATGATTAGGTGTCACATAACAGCAGACAATTAATAACAGAGAAATCCTTTGTGTTGTCTGTATAATCAAGGCTTTGTTTACTTGTATTCTTCACTTTTCTTCTTATTTATAACATTTTTGGCTCATGGATGATCCTGGGAAAACCCACCACATAACCAAACCTCTTGAAACACAGATCACACCATTACACAAAGCTCCTGAAAGGGTCCATAAAGGTCCAGTGAGGATTGAGAATGTAATACTGATCTGATAAAACAGTGCTGAATTGTGCCTTGTACCTGGATCAGCAGTACAACACATTGCCTAGAAGCGAAATGACAAAATGAGAGGCCGAAATGCTGCGCAAGCATTTCACAGACAAGTCTCAAACAGTATAGAGCACAAATATGTGTGCTTTTTCTGGTGGGACTTCACAATCCCCTTTTTCTAAACCTTTCTATAGATATTTTCTGCCAATTAACCCTGCTCCAGGAGAGATTTGCCTATCTCAAGCCCCAGCTTTGCGCCTGTGCAGCTCGCGGCGTCACTCTCCCTACGTCTCAGGTATAATTTGCATGCCTCGGTCAAGGCTAAACTGAAGCGGATGAAGCATTGCAGTTTGAAGGTCCCCCCCGCTTTATCTGCCGACTCCTAAAAGCCAGGCGTATTTGCATTGCTTTTCATTTCCACAGGCTTGGCAGTACGAATGATAAAGGAAGAGGAGCACACTGTACAAACCTTGCTTAACAAAGGAGGCAGTAACTAATGATTTGCATAAAGAGAATACGAGGATAAGGCCCACACATACAGAGCTGCCTCTGGTGTTTTTATCTTGCTCCATCAATTCGTAGAGCTGATGCCTGTCAACAACCGATGCACAGCCTTACAAAAAGGAGTCGGGCTGGGTCACATCTTGGTGTCAAATGGGCCTGTCTCCCCTAGCAAAGTCAATCTCGCATGAACAAAAAAAAAAAAAAAAAGAAATCTATATTCCAATAGACTTTATTGTTTTCCAGGCTGACAAACTTTGAAATCTGAGAAATAAATTCACCCTGTGTGTTTGGGAGCCATCAGTCTCACATTGTTTTATATGGACCTGTCTTTTACAATGTTCTCAGTGCAGCACACAGATATTTTTTATTTACTACATTTTAATCATGCAAAAGATGAATGAAATTTTGATTATTTTACATTATTCAACTTGTCCCCAAGGAGAAGGGTCTGCTTAATGGCATGACACCATGCAATATATTGAAGAGCTATAATCTTTCAAGTAATTTACTTACTTGTCTATTCCTTTGTAAAGCAGCACTGAAATATAAAAATAAATAACTGCAGTGCTCAGTAAAAATCTTTAATGCTTTCTTATTACTGCACCTCACTTTGGCTGTACATTATCGTTTATTCTTTTGCAGTCTGTAAAAGTAAAATGGGTGAAGTGTAGCTCAGGAGTTTTTATTGGTAATATTCCATGCGTATATAATATCTCAAAGTCTATACACCAGTCTTACTTTTATTTACCTTTCTTTCTATGTATAAACATGTCAGTTTTACATGCTTGACACTTCCCACTGTCCTGCGGTGTTTTATTTTGTAAGACTAGTTGGGCCTTTGAAGAGTGACCTTCAATTCATATATCTGCTACTATCTCACTGGGACCTCTGTGGAGGAGATAAAAATTTCTTTTTATGTCTCACAGTGAATCAAGTCACTTTTATGGCAACATTTCTCTGACTATTCAAACAAAATGAGATTGTTAGCATTCAGGTCCAGTATTTCTCCTTTTGCATCCCTGTTGAATTTGGATGGCAGCCAGAGCGCATTTCAGAGGTAAATAATGTGTTCAGTGTGGCTGGATCCTGGCTGCATTTCAGCAAAATATGACTTGAATCATTTTCATCATCAAAAACAACAACATCTCATCTTTGCTTTCACTTCCTGTCTGTGTGACAAGATGCTGCAATTCTTGCATCACCTGCATCAGAGGCTTCACAGGACTGCTGAACAATATTCATTTTTGTCCTGTTGTTTTAATGGCTGTTGTGCTCTATCTCTATGGGATTCTATTGTTTGGACTTTGAGTCTGGACCAGCTTCTCATTTTCTCTTTCTCTGTCTACTTTCTACCTCCTTCCTCCCTCCTGCCTCTCTTCCTCCCTGAGGGAGAAGATGTACTGTATCTTTTAGTGCTGTCTTCGGTAAGACAGATGGAGGCTATTAAAACACATTTTCATTGTATTATGGTAAATAACGAAACAATGCTTTGTGTAATATTACCGGTCCCAAGACAGTGCTAGAATATAAAAAACTCTTCATATCACTATCTTGTCATGGATTTACAGTACCCATGTGCAGAATGCATTGTCTTTGAATCAACTGTAGTGACAGTTGTTCTGATTACAACAGACAATCCGTGATGAGTACAGAAAAACATAATGACACCAGGTCATGAAGCCTGATTTCTAGGACTACAAAAAAAAAAAAAAAGATAATATAATAGTAATAATGGAGTTTTTCGTCAGGATTGACAACTTCATCCAGGGCATGGTGAAGATTCTTAGATTTATAGGCACTGAAAATCAATATCAGTGGTGACAGGTATGATATTTATTCAAAATGCACTCCTCTCTCTTGACAAAAAGAGAAAGAGTAGGCTTGGCTTTGCAAAAAGCTTGGCAGCTTAGAAGCTGTCTGTTTTATAGGGTGGACGTTCACAGTAACCAACAATGACAGCTTCTATTTTTAAACCCCTCACTCCACTGAGAGAAATCCTAAAATCCAATACTGTCACAATGGTTGGGTGACAGGGAGAGGAACTTTTGTTTTAATTTAAATAACATGAAAATATGAAATGTGGAATCCTATGATAAGTTCATCATTAATAACCATTCCAAATGTCATGATGGGATGGGAGTTACACCCATAAAAGGGTGAAGTAGCCTACTAATTAATTATAGCCTGAAGTGGAAGTTGGCATCAGCTGTTTTCAATGTGAATGATTGGTTATACTGCTACGTGATTGGTATCATCCAATCACATACAGCTGTTAAGTGTAGAATCTTTAACCTGCCACTCTGATCACGTGTTGCCACTTGCTACTGCTTCTCACCTGACAGTCTGTGCTTCTCATCTGAATGAACTGATTAAGGAGCAAATAATCACAGAGCTCAGTGCATCTTTTTCAGCATGCAAGAAGTGGTTCAGATGCTGGGACACATGCCAACATTTCCTGCATTTCCTGTCAGACTGTGAACACCATGACAGGGGTCTTTTCTTTTTTCTTTTTTTTTTTTCCTTTGACTTGCAATCTTGTTTCTTCTGCTTAGTTATTACTGAGGAGCAGGGCTTGGTTTTCAAAGTACACTGCAAAGGAATAGACTCATCATTTGAGCAACATCTCAGATGAGAAGGCGATCTATACAAAGGGCACTACGTCTCGCTATTCCTTCTGATATTTATAAGAATAAAGAATGAATACTGTTACTGTTTGTGTTTTGTTCAGCTAAGGGTACATTTCAGAAACCTTTTCTTTCTACAACCACAAGAGAGTGGCTTTTATAAAGATCTTACAAAAGAATCAGCAGCACTATGCAGCTTTAAACTTTTGCTGTTCTTTGTTATGCTGCCACTTACAATGACTCTATATAACAAGTGTCTTCTATAGAGGTGTAGGCTCACATTTGTCAACTATGAGTGGTGTCATTTGTATGCCATGACCTACATTAGATAGGGCACACATGTAAACAGAAGAGATGGTAGGGGAAGGAAACAAGCCTCCAGCAAAGAAATTTTGCAAGTGAAAATGATCCAAGTATTTTTGGTTTTTTTTTCAGAAAGAAAACCAGGACAAAAGTCAGGAGGACAGAGTATATCATAGCAGTAAGGAATACATGTATTATACACAGTGTTGGGCAGGTTGCTTGTGATGTGTAGTGAGTTACTCAACAATAAATTAAGTTTCACTACACAAAAGCTACCACCTACTGAAATATAGCAAGCTAAGTTACACACATGTGGCAAAAGTAGTTCACTACATCAGAAGCTACTTCATGTTGTACCAGTTTTAATGTCAGATTAATTCAAAAATGACAGTCAGAGACAATGTTTAAGGCATTTATTAAAAAGATCTAGGACCTACTGACACTTGGCTAGTTTCCCTCTGCTAGCTAGCTGGGATAATGTTCATTATGATGTTATTGTTTCGTTTTTTACTCATTTCTAGCATTTAATTAAAATGAGTTGGGTTTTATACAAAGACACTTCACGGTCAGTTGTTTGGTTTTCTTGCTCTCCTTTTGTCTTCTCCATTGCATGTGTGTGTGTGTGTGTGTGAGTCAGTCTGGGTTCTAATTCCACTGCCGTATGCATGCACATGTTTCCATAGACACAGTCCTTGGAAGAAGCAGAATGGAAGCTCCCGCATGAACATGTTGGAATGTGTAGCTTTTGTGGACGCTACGTCACTACTTGATAAAAAAAACAAAATGTAACTACAGGAAAGTTACTTGATTCATAAAGCAGCGACTGGACAGTCGAACTATCGTAAAATGTAGTTTAACTAATAGTTTTGCTACATGTAGCGACGCTACTGCCCATCCCTGATTATATGGTTGGCACCATTGAGATCATTTCACTGAGGATATCTGCAGAAAAAACAATAACAAAAACCCAAGCAAATTGTAACTATCACATATGCATGTAAAAATAATACTGAAAATGTATCCCATTAATGTATTTATATTAGTGATACAAACACATTAGTCAGGTCCCCAAATACCCACAAAATATTAGAAAAACATGTCTAATGGAGTATTTCTACATGACTACTTTATACCTGTCTTCATTCACTGGGGTGTTTTAATTTAAAAAATTTTTGGTCAACTAACATCTAGGCTGTCTTACATCAACAAGTAGAAGTGTTGAATGCTGCTTTCTAAAGAAAATAACTTGGTCCTGGAACAGTGTCAGCATTGCAAAGGTCACACTTCACAGATAAAAACAAGACCTCAGCCTGTAGTCTGACTTTACAAGCATCTAAAAAGCCCACAATCTCAGAGTGTTGGCAAAGTGAGGGGGGGGGGGGGGGGGGGGGTGTCCAGGCTTTTTTTTTTTTTTTTTTTTTTTTTTTTTTAAAGAATTTGTTCTAAAATGTAATGACTTCATCCATGAGCTACCATTCCAGGTCTAATAAAAAATTGAGGCATAATCCAGATGAAGCAGATTACAACCAGATCTAAGTGGTTACATTTGCAGGTAAACATGCTTTATTTTGTTGCTCAGAGTGAGATTTTACCAACCTTGAATAATATGCCAAGTGTTAAAAATAGGACCAATGGCCTTTATAGCTCATCGACATGTTGTGTCAATAAACTAGAACAGCTTCAATGACCAAGGTTGTCAGGTTCTGTCACTATCGTCTTGTTGTAAGAGCTCAGTCTCCCAATAGCAGTGGGTGGAAGGAAAGATCAGCTAATTAAATAGAAGTCCAAATATAACTTCCTATCTGTAGTTACTAATATCTATATTAACATCTGTAATTATATCCCTGAATGGAGTGTCAGGGATATTATCTTTTCAATATGACCACTGGTGCCTGATGTCCTTGAAAGATATTCAGTTTAAAAACTCTATGTATTCCAAATCAATGATTGCGAGGAGGAACTTATTCGATTTTAGATTATTTATCATTTCTAGATTACCCACAATGGGGCACTCAAATGTTCGAAATCACTAAACACTCTTTTGTTCATGTCTCTGGAACTATTTGTCTTATTGGCTTCAAATCAAGTGTAAGGGGTATGCATCACATCATCACATCCCAGTTTTCTGGTTAAGGATTAGGGGTGTTCGGTGATATACCCCTGACTGTTGCTTCTGACAACGTAACCCTCATTTTTTTTTTCTTGTTATAAACTCATCAGAATATGGAACATTATCAGGAAAAAAGGCAAATTTGTAACATTTCAAAAATTCATCAGAAACCTAAATTTGTCAGAACTGTGAACAAGCTCTTTAGAGCAGGGGTCCCATAAACTTTATCCTGTGAGGGCCACATAACTTTTCCCTTCTCAGATGAGGGGCTGGGGTCAGTTTGTAACAGAAAAAGTGTGAGGAATGCAGGAGTGCCTGCACAGAACAAAAGTCATAAAATAAATAACCTTCTTTGGGTTCTTCACAGAAAAAAGGTCCATGGAACATAAACATTAACAGGTCCAAGTTCAGCTTAGTTGTCAGAGCAGAATCTCTGACTTAAATGACTCATATGAGCAGTCTGTCAAAATTATTGTGTTAAACTAGTTACTAATAGTTAATTGTTAGAAAGCCCACACAGTTTAATTGTTTTGTTATATTTGTTCTGGAATAACTCCTTTTCTGTAAGTTTTCAAATGTCCCATGCTGTTGAACACACCACTGATGTTATAACGGTTATGAACGTATTCCGTGTTTTATTAACCGCTGTGTTGTAGGTAACCGTGCTAAGTTCACCATCTCTGCTTCTTTTTCTCTTTTTTATTTATCTATTCCTGGTTTATTACTGTGTGTAGATGCCACAAGGTGAGATAAATAACAGTACAGTTCAGGTAGATGTTAGCATGTTGTACTGTATAAGTTAATGCTGTTTAGTGCCGGTGTGTTGTTGAAGCTAATACGATAATATGCTAGCAGCTAGCATTACTAGCTGTCATCTGTGATTTCCGTGAGGTGATTTGTGTGTTCCATGACCCATGTAATACATCTGAGTGACTCATATAGTCTGTCTTAGTTCATTTATTATTGTATGTATATATTGTAATACTGAGTGTTACTGTATTATTACAGACCGCAGTGAATAAACCTTCAATGAGGACATCTGTATCTGTGTTCTTTAATCAGAACCACAACCCACACCTTGCCACTCTGAACCAAATCCTGGAGACAACCCACGCTCTCTATAATGAAAATAGTTCATAACTAAGGAACATTTTATTGCAAAAGTCCAACTTTATCATCAAATACAAATACACACATAAAAAAAAATCTAAATTGTCTTTGGTATTATTCAGGGGGCCGGACCAAATGTGGAGGTGGGCTGTATCCGGCCCACGGGCCGTTGTTTGGGGACCACTGCTTTAGACATTGCCCTAAGGAAGCTACAGAAATAAATTGAAATTAATCCAACCAGTAACTTTGACTGAGAAGTTGTTTGAACAAATTACAAACAGCAACAATGAAAAACTCCCCCTATATAAAAAAACATCTACGACTCAGACCCTCCAAGATTTCACGATGTTGTGTTTTGTAACTTCGACACAAATTCAGTCAATCGCTGTGAATTCAGATCGATGTTGCAATTTTAACCAATCACTGCAACTTTCCTGCAAAATGTGACCAATCATTTGTGATGTCTTCAGCTGCTCCTTCTGCCTTTTCCTGTTTATCTTACAGTACGAAGTAACATCTGTGCGGCCAGTAGTTCACATTTGACAACTAAGATGATGCACTAGTACCAACAGGTGCATTTGGAAGAGTACTTTTTTTGCTGCATTTTTGTCATCCAGGGAATATTTTATTTGTCATATTTGAAAGGTTGTCTTAATATCTCAGTGTCTTTATTCTATTTTTGTCAGAGAAACTACCTCTACTACAGTACACAGCACACAGTACTAGTAATAATGTTTTTTTTTGACTGGCCGAGACATTTATATTATGTTTTATAACTTGATGTAGTGTTGTGAAGTCATATGAACTTTAACCTTTGAACCAACAGGTGCATTTGGGAAAAAAAAAAAAAAAATTGTAATCCTAGTAATCATTTATTTCCCATCTCGGCAAAAGGTAGTTTTGAGAACCATATCACAATGACATTAAATTAATTTTCCAGTAACTAAATATTTGAAATATTACTTCATTTTGATTACAAAAAAGGGAAAATCACAACTATTTATCTCAACTTTTACTTCCTTCAAAAGCCTAAAAAGCACCGAAACTTTCATCCCATTTTTTCAGAAAAGCTCATGCAACATCAGACATTTTAGGACGAAACAATCTCAAAAAGAGGCCTGTGAAATCCTGGACAGACTGACAAGAACTCATTCATACCCACTGCCATAAACATTTTAAACAAAATATGAACAAACCTGAACCACCACTGTTTACCTATTTTAAGTGGAATTTTTAACATGTACAATTTTAACTTATTTATGGCAACTATAATTATATATTTTTTTATTGTTTTGTTGGATGTGTGCTGCCTCACACCAAAAGAAGATTGCAGACAATAAAGTTTTTTTTCTGATGACACAGTGCCTTCACAATAGCTCATACTCTGTAAAAACCAGTGCATTGAACAGCACAGTGAATATCAGTGTGTATTTGTAAAGCCCTGTTCTGATACAGATGCAACATACTGAATATTTCTTATAGCTTCAGGTAGTTATCACAGATGTCTGTTCATCAACTAGGGCCATGCTGACAATTGAACCAATGATTACTGAAGCGATTATATTTTTGTCACTGTCTTTTTATCTTAACAGTATGGCACTTCCTATTTGTCTGATCACAAATGCAGAATTATCTCAGTGGCAACTTTAACTAACAGTTCAATTACTGCAAAGCCACATGGATTCATACTGGAATAAATTCTTAAATGTCCTCGGCGGGGGTGGGGGTGCTTTCATTGTGATATCAACAAACCAGGTGGCAGAAGGTAGTAGGTAAATGCCAGCTTGTTAGATTGAGTTTACCTCCAAATGGTTGTCGTGTCTGAAGTTAAATGCTCATGGAAGATGAAAAGCTCAGGGTGAGGGTGTCAGAAATGGTTAAAGCATTTTAAAAACATTATTTAATGCACTGCGTGGACAGGAAGCCAATACTTTAGATGAGATTTTAACATGCTGAACAAGCTGAGATGAATAATATGCTATGAATACATCTCAAACCTGTCGTCATAACGATTCAGTGTGGTATTGATGTCTTAAACTCGCCAGCAGGGGGAACATGTAGGACTACCAAAACCACCAACAAATCAGTACCATGTATCCACTCAACAAATGTGAACCAGGGAAGTGTAATTTTAACAATATTTTGCCTCGTACTGAATCGCATATCTTTTATCTGGAGATCCACTCTGGTTTCCAAGTTGTAACGTCTATGTGTAAATGTGAATCTGAGGCTTATAGTTGTTAAAACTGTACTTACATACATTTCTGTTTTTTAGTTTTCTGTTATTCATATGTGCTCCAGGCCATCAGGCCATATAACAAAACATTGAGGAGGAGAGGGAGGGCAGTGGAGGGGTGAGAGAGACAGAATGATGACGATGATGATGATTACACACTGAGACACTGTTTATGTTCTACCTACCTATCTACCTACCTACCTACCTACCTACCTGCCTGCCTACCTACCTACCTACCTACCTACCTACCTACCTACCTACCTACCTACCTACCTACCTACCTACCTACCTACCTACCTACCTACCTGCCTGCCTACCTACCTACCTACCTACCTACCTACCTACCTACCTACCTACCTACCTATCTACCTACCTACCTACCTACCTACCTGCCTGCCTACCTACCTACCTACCTACCTACCTACCTACCTACCTGCCTGCCTGCCTGCCTGTCTGTCTAATATTCAAATATAAACATTTTCATTCTACACATATGTTCAATTCTACACTTCTATGAAACTGGGTACATTTGGTACCTGGCAATGTTCCACCTGTAGACATAATACCCCCAAGGATGTATGTAATGATGAGTTTATATATATATACACATACGAAAGCCTCTGCTAATGTAAATTCCAAATTACGATTTTTGTTACCCTTTGACCCTCAGTCATCATGGACCTGTTGCTGTGTCTCCCGGTAACAGACACTTTAACAGTCATTTTTCTCCACCTAGACCAGCGCTTTTAGTATCAAAAGTTCAGCTGAACGGTGCAAGAAGAGAATATGACAGACTATCATCAGTTTAAGGAAAACTGTTAAAAACTTGGACTCCGCAAGCCCGGAGACGCCGACCGTTCTACAGCAGAATCTCTTCACAAATGCAGAGGCATCGGAGGTGGCATCTGTGGGAGGAAGTAGAAGGAAGGAAGTAGAGGGTCTCGTGGTGGATTTACAGCTAAGCTAACAGCTAACAGCTAACCCGTTTCTACTGCCGCTGTCCAACGTACGCTCACTGGAAAAAACTGGACTACCTGAAGCTGGATTTAAAGACCAAACATTATCCACCAGACTGTTGCATCCTCATTATCACCCAGACGTGGATCAAATCTTCTGAAGACCGACATTAGCCTGGATGTGCTAACAATATTCAGCTCCAACCGAACCCATGCTCTTACAGGTAAAACCCAGTGTGGTGGTTTTTGTATCTACACTAACAACAGCTGGTGTTAGCCTAGACAAGCTAAAATCTAAATCTACATTTTCTTTTAACACATATTTCATACAGAAATTTTATAGGGTTTGAGGGGTAGTATTGGGGGACTTGGAACGAATTAGGTATTTTACATGTAAAATGCGAATACGAATAAGTTTGGCAGAACTTCAGAGCAGCTTATCCATAAAGAACATAATAATAATAATGATTTTAGGTCATTTTTAATATTTGCAAATAGATATATTTGCCCCTCTCAAGTAAAAGCATCATTTTATATTTCTTGTTCTCCAGATAACTTAAAGGATATCATCCTTAGAGGAAAAAGGAAGCCCTTAAAAAAACAACTAGAAAACAACTACATTATTTATCATCTGCTCTTCTTCAACTTCCTCTAAATGAGTTATTTTACCAGTTCTCCAGCCTGGCCTAACTATTAGCAGTAGGTCAGTTTAATTTAACTATGTTTTCTCAAAATGGGACACACTTTCACAGCCAGGTTGTGTCACAAATTATTAACTTGCAGATAAGACTACCTCATGCCCAAGAAAAAGGAAATAGGCTATTACTCTGCAGGCGGTTCTGCCTCAAAGACCTCTGATTTACTAGAAGCAATATTTTATGTTAGATAACCAATCACATACTCATTGCGGTACAACTGCAGACCTTTAACATTAATAGGCACCAAAGTGTGAATTCACTGACAAAAGTAATATTTTTTGTTCTATAATTGAAAAAGAAACAAAACACAACTTGAGTCAAAAACTAAGAAAATGTCACTGTGTTGTAAATTAAATTATACTTGTTCACTGCCCATGACTGAACACATATGTGCCTAATGTTCATATCACACATCACAAAATGACCGTTATTACTCGTGTATGCCCAGTCTTTAATTACTCCCATTCCAAAAGGAGACACACATTATATCTTCCATTAGTCACAGCTGAAGAAGAGCAATTTTAATGGTCACTGTTTGGTTGATGTAAAGAGTGAAAACTGTGTGTGTGTGTGTGTGTGTGTGCGTGTGTGTGAGGGGAAATTAACTGGAATAGGGTATGATGAGCAGCCTTTGCTTCACTGCTGGGGCTGTTACAACTTGAATGTTATTTATTTTACCACTGCTGGTGTAATACTGGAAAATATATAGTGATTTTTCATTCGTCCTATAATATACAGTACTGACACAAATTCAGATTCCTCCTCACTGCCATACAGAGCTGTATCTGTATTCCTGCTCTGTCCTGTATAACTATGATATACTTTATTGCATGGTTGCACTTATCTTCGACTGTCTGTCAGCATAGGGTTTTGCACACTTTCCAGTCCAGGGAATTATGTCCATGTTCAACAGACTTCCTAATCTGTACCTCATTTTGCCCAGCACCTCCTCCTAAATAAAATTGACATATTAACAGTGCACTGTAAATAAATAAATAAATAAGCCTGGTTTTTTTTTTTTTTACAGAAAACAACCTGGCAGCTGTGGTTGCCAAAACAATGCTGTAAAGAACAAATGGAGCCCTAAACGTATTTACAGAGTAACACGTAGATTTAACATTTGAACCCATAAAGACCCACATGGTCACCAGTAAACAAGAGTATCTACTGAATTAAACTGTAACATGCGTATTCATTCATTCCTTTAATTTATTATCTTTACATGGTCATAATCTATGACCTATGTGGATGTTCAGATGCTCTGTAGTTGCCATGGAAACGCCATCATCATCTACAACATTGATTCAGCAGTAAAACACATGGAGTCGGATCAATGACAGTGGTTAGTTACACTGAGTTTATGTTCAATTAATGAACTATTTACTGTAATGTTGTTAACATTGATAATCTTTAAATGTAATCTCATGATGATTAAAGTGCATAATTAGTAAATTAAATGTAGTAAAAGTTAGAGGATGATATTAGGACATATGGTGATAAATTACTTGAGGAAGGTTATTTGAGAACTTTCACAAAAGGTTTTTTATGGGTAAAACATGTAGATTTAACACTGAATGTAAACAGTAAATAGGCTGCACCTTACATAGACCTGCAGGTGCCTCCAGCATTTTTTTTAATATAGCATTTCTAAACTGAGAGACATTTAAGGTTCAGTGTCTTCAGAGTTTTATAACATGTGACACTATTAACTAAACACTTATTTTTCATATATTTATTACAATCTGAAATTGTTAAATGTTTACTTCTTTAGTACTTTAAAAGCAAATAAGCTTTTATTTTAACATGGTCTTGCAATTTATATAGCACTATATTGTTTTTCAATTTACACCTTTATTTTCTCAACACAATCAAAATATATAATTTCTACATAGAAATTTGTGTGGTTTTTTTTAGACATACTCTTCCTGTAAAAACTACAGCTACTTTGTCAATTGTTGGTAACTGTTGGTGACTAGACCACTTGAACCATAGGAGTTAAGTTAGTATTTGGGTTTATTTTATTATAAGATTTGTTGCATTATTGTAATATGTGTGGTGGATTTTTTTGTGTGTCTGGGCCCCTCTCAAAAGCTCTTCAACTTCCTAACATGTACCATTTCACATGCTTTATATGCAAAAACATAATATTCTTACTTTTTCTTTACTTGTGAACAATACATGTGAAAAAAAATGAAAAGAAATGTAATCGTTAGCACAAAGCTCTCCTCAAATAAACAACTTTGCATTATATTTTAACTTATTTTTTTATGTTGCAACTTTTGGCTGTTAATTCTACAGTCATTTCAATTACAGTGTGAATTTTTCAACAGCCCTGGACTCTATGCTCTAATATTGTAGTATATTTGGGATGGGAGAAAAAAATAAATTCACATATGTATCAGGATTTTATGTTTTATGATTTTTAAATTGATTTTTTTGGTTCAAAAATATAATGTTTCTCCCCATATTTAAACAATTGATTTTAAGGTGGAAAAATTACAACTGGAGACAACTGTATGAGTCACTCAGATGTATAATATGCATCATAGAATACACAGAAATCACCTCACAGAAGAAACACGTACGACAGCTAGCTTATTATCGTATTAGCTTCAACAACACACCAGTGTTAAAGAGCATTAACTTATGCACAGATAAACAAGACACTATGCTAATGTCTATTCCAACTGTATTGTGTTATTAATCTCACCTTGTGTCATTTACACACAGTAATAAACCAAAAGTATATGAATTAGAGTTTGGGAAAAAAGAGTGAGATGGCGACAACACAACAGCTAATTCTAAATGCAAGGAGGTGGTGCGTTCAGGACCATCTGTGGTGTGTTCAACAGCGCGTGATATCTGAAAACCTAGAGAAAATGAGTTGTTCCTGAATAAATATATTTAAACAATTAACAGCAATTAAAGTGTATGGGCTGAAGGGAAGGGAAGAGCAGAGTTGGACTTTGTACACTTTAAAGTACACTTTATTATGAAGTATGTTCATTTAAAGGCTCCTATTTGTGTTGTGTGCAAATAAATGTAACATTTTACTTCCCAATTTCTGGTTCAAATATATTACTGCTGGATAAATCTTAAGTGACTCACATATGATATGCATTTTTTTGGGAAATATGGCTCCTGATATGATCTGTAGGCATCATCATTCAGCTTTTTCACCTGGTCTGGTGTTAAAAAGGCAAGCAAAAAATTGGCAATATCGAAGAATCACAATTTAAATCGAAAAGAAAATTGTAAAAGAATCAAATCGACATAAAAGCATATCGTCCCAGCCCTATCGTATACATTAAATTGACATTTCCTACCATCTGCATGTGCCTTCACAGGTTCTATTGGTGTATGAGGAGATGATTACACTGTGTATAAGCATACAGTAGCATTTAATTTACAGCACATACTGCAGTAACATTGTTTTTTCAAGCTTCGAATTGTTCCACATCTAAAAGTGGCTGATGGAGCCCACACAAAAACCCTGCGTCCTTACGGTACCATTGAAAGGCAAAGGCGTGCGCTAGAATTTCCACAGTAATAACCTTGTTATTTTGAAGTATTAACGTGATAGATGATGCATCTCTTTGTTCTTTGCATTGTCTAAAGCTTATGAGGTGACATTGGTTAAGGTTGCAAGATTTATGTTATCTTAATTTCCCTTCATCTCAAGGTTCAGGCTTAGAACACACTAATAATTCTTCACTGACCTTCCCTTGCACTACATTTGTTGATCTTACAATTTTGATTTCATCTCCGCCTATATTTTTCCTGTTTGAAGTGAAATGGCACCATGAAAGGTATTAGCATACATGGAGAATTGATTTTTTATGCCCCGTCATAGGACCAAATTAAATTATCAATTCATTTTCTTCTCATGTCACGCATGCATTATCATTTATAATAATATCCTTTCAATAATTAAAAGAAAACATGCCAGGGCTATATATCTCACTTAGATATAAATTGTTCGGTGTCTCAGTACCAGATGAGGCTAAAGGAACAGCCAGCTGAACGTGCACCTTTTTCAAAAAGAATAATGAGGTATTTTTGTATTTCTTTTGTTATTGTAAAAATGGGCTCCAGTTCCACATACCTGTAGTAACAAAGGACAGAAAGAAAAGGAGAGTAAGTGAAATAACCAGGGGAAAAAAAACCCAAATTACAATAATGGGTCACAACCACTGAAAGAATATTACTTTGAGATGCACCAGGCAGAAATGGGCTTTAGTGTAAAAATGTCACCTGCAGCTTCTGAGAGTCCGACCAAGACTATAAAGTACTTTCCATTTTTGTTTCCTAACTCAGATGTTTTGTTGTAGAATATAATAAAAACAAAAATCCGAATAGATATTTTTGTAATATGGTGTTATGAAGGTAAACTGTTTGTGATATTGATATTACTCTCATTACAAAAAAGTAAATCCTTATTATGTGGCATTATTATGGACTAATTAGTGAAAGATTAAACAGGGTCAGAATTGGTACTATTTAATTTAACATTTGTTTTTGTCTTGTTCTAACACATTTGCCGCTTTTGTTCTTGAATGTTCTGTGTTGTTTGTTCTGAATAATTTAATGTGTCTCTTGCCCCTGTAGTGAAATGCAACAGGAATAATCAATAACAGATTTCATCTAATTTTAGTGCTCTAGGAATAATAGATGAACAATAAAATAAGTAATTTGCTTGATTAAATATAAAACAAACAGCATACACTATCTGGACACTAAGAAGATGGGGCCACTATTTAGACCAAAAAAAGGAGGATTTAAAGGGTGCATGTAATGAATTTTCATTATTAGCTATTTTAAAGTTATAGTATTACACTACTACTGGTATTGAAAATAGACTGACATTTTATATTCTGCTATAGTTTAGCTTGTAGTTATAGTTTATACTGTTTATTTTTGTTCTTATTTTTATGTTTTTGCCGGCGTTGGTTGGTTGTTGGGTTTGTGTACAAGATAACTCAAAACCTTATGGACGGATTTTGGTGAAATTTCCTGTGTAGGTTGGTAACGGGGAGATCTGGATATGATGAAATTTTGGTGGTGATCTGGGGGGGGGGGGGGGGTCTAAACTTGTTGGAGGTTTGTGATCTGAGAGTGCTTGTCTAGTTCTTATTCTATTTTTACCTTTATTTTTTGTTAAAGGTCCTGAATGTATGTAAGATTTTGGCCACAACTGGTCCTTGAATCACAACCAAAACCTTGTAAAGCATGGTTCCAACCTTACCCTCCCCTTGGAAAACGGGTTGCCAGATCCATTAGTCCAATACAAGGAGCTACCATGGCAAAAAAAAACGAGTCCTACATTATAATAATGTTGCATGATGGTGTACAAACTAATTATGTGAAGGAAACATTTACTAATGGGAATAATTGTAAAGGGATGTACTGTAATAGCCCACTCCTGCCGAAACATGGACTGTTTTCATTATCCTGCTCGAATATCTTCGTTGTACTAATGGTGCATTAAAGCCTTTCATAAGTGCATTTAGCATGAACGCACAGGCTAGCAGAGAAAGTTCCTTGTTAGTAATGTACAGAAGTAGGGGGTTAGACTTGGAACAAATTGTAACAGAAATGTTTTCACCATAGAAGAGCATACCCATTAGGTGTCTAGATTATCATACTAAAAGTTCTAAGAAATCCACAGTGAGGAAATATACCTCATTTGCATAAATCCAATATGGCTGAACTTTTTCGATCTCTGCACTCACATGTCATAATTGAGAGATTTAAATTGCTAAAATGGGGGTTTTGAACATAAGGATTCCCATAGAACAAGCTTCATTTTGGTACAATAAAGATTTTATGTCAAAAATCTATTATGGCTGAAAATTTAAAAAAAAAAAAAAGACAAAAAAAGGAAGTCTATTTATTACTGTTACTGCACCATTTTCTCTGCTGTTGTAACAAATACATTTCACTGTAAGAGATCAATAAAAGTCTATTCAATTCATTGAATCCAAAAGAGTAAAATAAAATATCACTGTTATGCTGCTTGATATGATATACTCTTGACTAACTGGTGTTATTTATCTGTTTCAGATTAATACATCTGAAATTCAGCAATAGGCGCTTTTAGAAAAAAATATTATTGACACTGGATGAGTGTTGAATCTGTAATGAATCTTTCGCTGATAGATTTGACAAATTTGGGAAATATAAAGAGGCTTTTTTTAGCCTTAGTAACATCAGACATATTTGATCAGAGTTGTAGCTCACTGGGAACTGATAACCTGGGTGCTGAAACACTGCAGACTC
The DNA here is from genome assembly GCA_020466265.1 of Siphamia tubifer. Lineage (NCBI taxonomy): Eukaryota > Metazoa > Chordata > Actinopteri > Kurtiformes > Apogonidae > Siphamia > Siphamia tubifer. Next base: position 17,475,234 of record CM035787.1, on the reverse strand, counting down.
TGTGATTGGTGGATAGGTGATGGGCGGAGCATCACCCAAAACACCAAATAATAACATAAACATTATTTAGGGTCTGACACTCAGCTTTTCACAGGCTTATATCCAGGCTGGACTTAACTTCTGTCAGTTATATCAATATTTGAAGAGAACATGAATCTTTAATTTCTGATGACACATCACGGTCATTTTATGATTAAAATGCTACATACAGTACCTTTAATGCACGACATTTAACAAGGTGAAACTGTATCTCAGTTTTCTGTACGTCCTGTATATTTAGTGAAGTGACAATAAAACATTTTTTGGATTCTTTTAAAAGATTGTGTGTAATTCTAAAAGGTCCGTCAGGTAAGTTGTATCATAGGACGATGTCAAATACAAGTCATTAGTATGTCACTGCTCCCTCAGTCAGCTCAATGACATGTTGCCTCCTTCACAGGATGTTCCAGTTGTGGTAGTGATGAAAATGTGTGTATTGTCTCGTTACCTGGGCTGTGATTGACTGCTCACTGACCCCGTACAGCAGACACCAGTCTAAGATGACACGTTATTGCCCACTGCTGGGTGCTCCCTAGGACAAAGCAGAGTGCAAAACTTACAGCTACACAAACAAGTGTAAGTGAACGCATGCTCTCCACTCCATCTTGCTCACTGACTGCTGCTTGTTTACTCACACTTAATCACCTGGAATCATTTGGGGTACGTCACTTCTGGCCGGCAGTGGCTGTTTCCTATAGGTTCTGCTCCTGCGTCTAATTCATGTATTTAAAAAAGGTCCAGTGTGGTGCATTTATGACAGTTTTTGTACTGAGTTTGTGCCTCTGTTGCTAATACATAAAACACAATTAGTGTTGTAAGCATGACTAGGACTGGTAGATTTTAAGCAAAGTAGTAGATGAGCTTATTAATGATGAGTAGAACAGTTTACTGTTTATAAAACATTTACTAATTAGTATTCACAACATAAATACACTTTATAAATAATGAATTCAGTATTGTTTATAAATGCCTAAATGTCAGTGGTGCACTCACACTGTTTCCACTGTGACTCAACTCAGCCTTTTTGCATTTCCATTGTGTAAAGAATCTGGTACCCAGTACAATTTTTTTTCAAAAGTCTGCCAAGGTTTGGATCTGGATGTTCGTAACGTATTTGTAAATACGTTAATCCATATTCACTAATGATTTATTTTATCGGTCATTAGCAAATAGAGGGTTTCAAAATTTCTAAGAAATCCTCAGTCCCGTTTTTGAGATATGGCCATTTCAATATTCAAACATGTATGACGTCACTTAGACGTTATGTGACGTCACACAATGACCACATTTCACATGTTAGATCTAATGTTAAATATGAAACACAAGATATTGTCAGATTTAACAAAATATGTCAATAACCCTGCTTTAAGGTAAAGGTCATACATTTAAATATACCCATTTGACGTCATATGACGTAAAAACGTGAAGTTATCGAGCCTATTGGTGTAAGGTAAGACGAAGTGAATGAAAAAACCTTGTGATACTATTTTGTTTGGATTCTGAGTTATAACACTCCTGTGTTTTACCTGTCAACCTTCACTGTGACCTTGACCTTTGACCTTAATAGCTCAAAATGTAGTGGTTTCTTCCTTGACGCATTATCAATCATCTCTGAAAGTTTCATTCCATAACTTCTTGAGTTATCTTGCTGACAAACAAACAAACACACGGTAAAACATAACCTCCTTTGCACAAAATGTGTGCAAAGGTGTTTGTGTTAGTTTATTTTGTTAATTTTAATGAATTTTAGCATGTTTGTATATTTTTCTCCAATTTTTTGGTGGGAAATTATAGTCCAAGAAAACCCAGAGACAGAACAGCTGATCAGTGTTAAGTGTTTTGATGAAGTTTTCTTTTCACCAAAGCACTTCCAGATTAAAATACCACATTAACACGAAGGATAGTTAGTTAGTCTCAGATTCTGCTAGCCCTTCAGCTAATATGTCACCCAACTCGGACAAACATGTTAAGTGCATATATATTCCCTTCTTTCTTTAGTCTGTTTGCTCATGAAAAAAGAAATGAAATTAATACAAATTAAAAATTAATATTTAATAATGATTAATCTGATTAAAAATTGTAATCATTTAGCCACTCTAGTTAATATACTGATAGCTTGAATACATCCATGATGGCAGCCTGAAAAATGACACCACGGTCAGTCGAGGAGGTTCAGACATGTCTGTCCTTAGTGGCTGATCAATAAATTCAGCCTGACAGGCCAAGATGCAATGAAGATGACAGCACATGCTTAGGGAAGTTACACGCAGCATTGCTATGACGGGTACTATCCTGTAATGGAAACCCTCCCCACCCCCCACCCCCCCACCCCCCACCCCCCAACCACATCCGTGATATTGTGTTGTTGTGTATTGTCTTTTTCTGAGAAGATTCAAGAAGGACAGGATCATACCCCGATGAACTAAAAACATCTTTTATTTATTATTTCTTTAGGAGATACATGTCTTTGTGTGTGTAATATACACTGTAATCTGCATATTATAGGGTGTCCCAAAAAATTAGACATCATTTCTCATGACCAGTATTCAGGTTTTAGATGCGTCCCCATTCCGACACACTGGATTCAAATGCTAAACCTGTCATTAAGTTCTGCAGAAGAATGATAATGGCCGTCAGGTGTGATGGAAGGGGATGCACCTAAAACATGTAGGATAGTAGATCTGGACGACCAGGATTGGGTACCCGTGATGTAGTCATTCTGACTCTGTCAATGATTTTTGGGACACCTTGTATAATTTTAATGTAAGATCTAAGGATCGACCAATACAGGTTTTTAATGGCTGATGAGGATTTTTTTTTCCATCGACTGCCAATTTCCTGAAGCCGATATTTAGGGCCAATATTGTTTAAAAAAAATCTAAAATTTTAAATGACAATTTAAAAATAAACATTTAACAGTAACAAATAAAATATATAAAAAAAAAAAAACAGGTTGAGGTAGGACTTGTAACATTTAAACAACCTGTATAACATAAAATACATAATTATATTTAAAACATTTTCCATATTTTCTGAGAGTCATTTTCACTTTGAAACTCAGTATTGTGCAGTTTGGACTGTGCATAATATGTTACTTGTTTATAACTTTGTTTCAAATATTTACCTCCGCCAAGGAGGTTATGTTTTTGTCGGCGTTTATCTGTTTGTCTTTGTTCAAGATAACTCGAAAACTTATGGACAGATTTTGATGAAATTTTCAGGATATGTTGGAAATGTGAACAGGAAGAACTGATTTCATTTTGGGGGTGATATCAGTGTGTGTGTGTGTGTGTGTGTGTGTGTGTGTGTGTGTGGGGCGGGGGTACCGTGGCACCAACACACTTTATATTTTTGCAAAAAATACAAATATATTTTTATTTTGGACATTGCTTGATTATTAGAGTGGGTCAACGTGCATACAATGCACAATTCTTCATATATTTTTAGATTATTTTTTGTTTTGTATTGCTGTTTACACGTTCATTATTTTAGAAACATTTTCACTTTGAAACTCAGGATTGTGCAAGCAGCAATACAAAACAAAAAATAAATAAAAATAAAAATAAATATATATCAAGAATTGTGCATTGTATCCACTCTAATAATCAAATAATACCCAAAATAAAAAATATCTTTGTATTTTTTGCAAGGGAGGAAGGAACCTTATCCTAGGACAATGTTTGGTGGGGGTTGTTCAGGGGGAAATGATCCTGTTACACTAACCCTAACACCATGTAGTGGAAAAGTGGCTTTAGTTTTCTCAACTGTGATGAGTCTCATCACCACTTTCTATGGGAAAAGTTTGTGAAAAGACATAAATACTGCACCATGTTCAGATACATTAGCAAAATAAGTAGACTGTATTGACGTCACAGATAGATTATCTAACTTAAGTCTGACTGAGTATGTAAATAGGAAGCAGAGAAAGAAGTCCCTGGACCTTTTTCCCTTGAGGAGATAAAATGTGTGAAAATAAGACATGATAACTCAATTTGTGCTTGTGTTTGAGACCAGAGGCTTTGCAATAACATCACAACTTTAAATACTTTAGAGAGGTGCCAGCTGGTTCTTATAGCAACAAAACAATATTTAATCCATTAACAATAGAAACTTTAGATGTATTTTATGTTGCGTAGAAATCTGTTTCAGTTTAAGTGTTCCTGCCAGTTCAAATAGATTATGTTTACCAAGGGATTACCAAGAAAAGCGTCTCACATTTTCTGTAAATACGGCAGACATGTAACAACTGGGACTGTGTGTGTGTGTGTACTTTTTATGAGTATCACACATAAAGCATAACATTTCATACCATTTTCAGTTTTCTGGCACAACATTTAGATTTTTTTTTTTTTTTTTTTTCTCCCTGCACCTGCTCTAAAACTGTGCGAGCAATCAAAGAACATTCAACACACTTTTGATTGCATGTGATAGCTCTGAGGAGTTAGGAGCTAGATCCCACAGGCACCATGAAGCCCCTCAGAAGCCTAATGATGAGAACTGGTAGGAAACGGTACAGTCTGCAGCGGCGCCACCACTTAATTGCTCTTTCACTGAATCTGCATGTAAAGCCGTTCTCCTGCACCAGAACTTAATGAACAAGCCACTGATACGCTGCAGTCAACTCACTTCTTCATGATAATTATAAATCACTTGGGTGTGTATTGGTTTGGAGTGCTTCCACATCAACATCTGTGTCTGCAGTGTTTATGGCTGAACTGGTCCCAGCTACGAAGAACCTACAATGGAGTAGGTAAAACATATGTTGCATTTGTTTGTACGCACACTGTACACCTGTATGCTCTGCTATATTTGTCACTCTTTCTTACACCCGTCAGGCCACACTGGTTTGTACACAATTAAACACACTGGCAACTGCAATGTATTTATCACCAGCATACACCATGTAAATATTTGGACCACAATTATGTTTCGAGTTGTTTACTTGATAATTCAGACAAGCTGCCCATGAAATATTATTACTTTTTATTTTATTTATTTATTTTTTTTATTTTGTTAACTTATCTTGTCAAGCATCATAACACCCGAGACGAATTCTGGCTGCTTTTTTGTGCAGAACACATTTGCTTTGCCAAAAGGAACTTCATAAAGTATATGAGGCTCCTTTGGATATTCTACTGTTTTAATTTTGAGTTTTATGGAACCACATTTCAATGCTGGACCTGACATGAAGGAAAAGGATGAAGGACAATAAAGGGAAGAGAGAATTTGTATGTGTTTGTGTGAAAGAGAAAGAGAGCGAGAAGTATATAGTATCATCATTCGGGTCCGTTAGGGTCCATTGATTTTGCTTCCCGTGGTGCCCACAGGGCCGGGATCCCACCTCAGCCCGGCCACCACTTTCATTGCACCGTGGGGTTTCTGGGGGAGCCTTCTGACTTGGGGTTGCCTACATCGCAGCTGAACTTTGGCACCTGTTGTACGTGGGCTGGTACCCGCCCCGGCACCGCAACGCGGTTGGTGTGACGGAGGGAAAGGGAGCCCGTCCCTTCCGAGGCACTGCATCTGATGGGGGAGGCAAAGCAAGTCCGAGAAGGGGTGAAGTCCAGGCAGGGGGCGCTGTAAAGCTCGCCGCCAGAGCCACGAGCCACCTTCACCCCTGGCCGACCCAGAGCTGGTCATGGCGCACCGTCGTGGAGGACATGCATCTTTTAGGTAGTTACTTGTTGACTATTGGTCTGGTGTCAGTATTTAGTGTTAGATGAAGTTTACCACCCGCTGCTGCATTCACAAACAAGCTGACTCTGAGAAGACCACTAACTAGGCAAGTGGTCTTCTGTACGCCACATTTCCCAGGGGATGGGGATCCAGTGTTGGGCTCTTCCCTCTTCACCTCTTCACTCTTCAGTACTGAGGGAATCTTGATTAGTTTTTCCTCCGCTTAGTAACATTTTTACAATGGGGAATGAGGGTCATAATGGAGAAACACAAGCTTTTCTCTGTGTGTGTTTTTTGATAAATCGCACCCTGTGTGTATATATATATATATATATATATATATATAATCTCTTAATAGACATCTCCCTCTCAAAACATGAGGCTATGGTTTTGACCTTTCAAGTTCAAAGGTCATGATGCCATTTTGGAGCCTCCATATAGTTTCCTATCAGTCAACAATAGTAACTGAGTACTTATCGCCACTCTTTTTGAAGTTGCAACTATTTCAAATAATGTGATCTTGATATTGACCTTTCAAGGTCAAAGGTTATGATGTCATTTCAAAGCCCATGCCGGCTTTCCTATCTGTCAATAATAGTCATTAATTTTTGGTGACCTTAACCTTTGACCCACATACATCAAAATTGAATGGGTCCTATTCTGGACCACCTCAAACCTTTGCACAACACTTCATGTAAATTGGTTCAGTTGTTTTTGTGTGAAGTTGCTGACAATTAGACAAACAAATGCACAAACTAAAAAACTAAAGAAAAACAATAGCCCTACACTGTAGATTTTGCAGTGTTAATTTGGAGACAATGGGACCAAATACACTCTAGAAGAAGTTAAATAAACTCTCTAAGTGTTGATTTAACACTGCAAAATTTACTGTGTAGCCTCCCCTTTGGGGCGGTAGGGTAATAATATAATAAAATAAATAAGACGCATATTCTGTTTGGATTTTTCTTTATTTTTTTTTTACATGAAGTGAAGAATGGAAAAAATACATTTGCACTCAACTCAGATACTTCATGTTCAGGTTCCATGAGACGGCACTGGTTCACAGATGCGTCCCAGAGGGTATTAGATAAGCTGTAAGCAAATCACCACTGAAATACTGTAAAAAGCCATTATCTGATATTGTAGGTGTTCTAATTAGATTGTACCTAAAAGTGAGTGTTTTATATTCAGAACAGAAAAGCCACATTGGGACTGAAAATAGTTTTGACAAACTGTATTGTATGTGTGAAAAGGAAACTTGTAGAGGAGATTTATGATGATCTATGTAGTTTAAAAGGCTAAAGCATCACAACTTTTCTTAATTTCTCAGCATTTCCTTGAGTTTGTGTAATACAATGTGCTATAAAAGTCAGCTGGATGACAACTTGTAAGGCCACAGTGTGAAATTTTACTAGATGTTAAATGCAACAGCGATTACATTGTATTAAGAGGATTAAAGAGGTACAGTCTATAGTGGTACAAGAAGTGGTGCTCCTCTGTAATTGAATATAATTAGCTTGAGCAGCACTTTAAATAATCAACACTCTTGTTATTGTTGTGTATTGTTGTTGGCATACTCTGTACCTACATTGTCTTGCGCCCATCATCATCTACTGCCAGTGGCTCGTATTGGAAGCCAGTAGCAGAGATAATTGGGCATCATTGTAACTAGAGGTCGGTGGTGGATGATTCAAAGCCACTGGTGCAATTTTCCTGTCTTATTGTTATCGCATTATCAGTGAATGAAATTTCATTATGTTTTGATCTGATCACTCCAAAGACCAAATTAGAAACAAAGCATCCTCATCATTTATGTTTCAGGATGTCAAGCCTTTTCAGAGGAGCTGTTAACACTGAAGTGTTTTCCTGTCTCAGCTCTCTGCAGATTGGTATGAACCCACTCCATCTGACGATGTACTGTCAAAATACAGTCACTTCATTGATGTGCTTTGTGGATTTACACCCGAGAATTTATCACCTGACGAGTGAGGTTTGCATTATTCATTGAGCAGGGGGAGTGAGACCACAATGTGAATGCAGAAAACACGTCTTTATACTCACAGCCGTATGACAGCATTGTCTTTCCAACACTCTAGTTGGAACTCTGCTTTATATGGAAAAGACAACCTGTAGCCTCATTTGGCTACTCTGAATATGCTGAACACCAACAGTAGTGGGAAAATTGCAAATTTTTTTCAGAAATTTCTCCAATGTATATGTACATCAAATAGTAAGTACAATGAAACCTCAGTGTAATATTTTTCAGGTCGAGGCAAGCGTTATTCGTGATTATATTTTAATACATATAGTACTGCCTGCATACCATCCTAAAGTTTATTTATAATATGTACACACTATGGAGCATTTGTTAAACTTTAACAAATACCAAATTACATAATCATTTTTAAAGCATGTTTCTTACATGAATACTCACTAGTATATGGTTCATATGGTTTTTGCTCATCATTAATAAGAACATTAGTGATTGATTAAAATACTGAATTCATTGGTAATAAAGTATATTTATGACATGAATACTCATTAATAAATGGTTTATAAACACAGTTGAATGTTCTACTCATCATTAATAAACTCAGCTACAACTTTGCTTAATAAAATTACGGATTCGGTATTTAAAACCTAATTGTACAAACTAAGGAGTACGGAGTCTGATGTATTTTTAAAAAAATACTAATAATTAAAAGGCAAAAGCAATAAAATAATACATTTTAACCTATTTCTTAAACTTTGAACCTTAATTAAATATTTTCTTTAAGAAGTCACACAATAATTCCTTTGTATTATTGTTCAGACTGATGAGTACTATGAGTCTGACGGGTTCAAAGTTTATGAAATGAGCTGATCGATATTGATTATTTGATGTGGACAACAGTTTTCTGCTTCATGTTAATCTGATTGTGCAGAGGGGAATCCCAGAGGCCTTGTTTATACTCATTTGATTCCATTTAACACCGTACAGCCAATCACATTTGTTGTTACATGTAGCAAACTACGTATCAGAGAAACCCATTGGTCGGTGCGGCTCTCCTCAAACTACCGTTACTGCGGTGCCAGTAGGAAAAGATTAAGCCCATGGGAGGTTGTTCAGCGCACAGCACTACACTAGAAATAATATAATGTAATATAATAACACTACTGAGGTGATGTTATGCTCGGGTGGGTGCTGGGTATGGAGCACGGGATTGAATGAATTTAATTAGTTGTGTATTATTGTTTCACGATGGTTAGCAGCATAGCTCAGATGCTAGGCTAACGTGTGCTAACTCATTTTCCATGAAGCTCTGACCGTGACCGACGAGTGTGTGTTTCTTCGCTGTTTTACAGGTACATATGTTTTTATTTCTGGTTATGTTTTAGTTTTTAATTACTATTATTTATCAATACAGGGGGGGGAAGTAGGAGAAGATTAAGCCCATGTTATGCCGAGTGACCGAATGTGACCGTGACCGACCAGTGTGTGTTTCTTCGCTGTTTTACAGAGGCAATAAAATCTATTAAAAATATAAAAAGTGTTGGCCTTCATCAACCAAAACACAAAACAGACAGTGGTTACACATACACAAATGTGTGCAACACATGCAGTCAATGCCACACTGATTGGGATGTACAAAGGAAATGTGCTTGGATTCACAGTTAATTTGGATTTATTTTTTTGTGCATACAGACTTTTCCAGATATATATGTATGCTTGGTTTCAGTATGAAATCCACACATCTTTGTACATAAGACCCCAGACTATGGCTCTAAACCACAAGTGACCAGATGTGACAGACTTTGAAGTGCTGTATGGTGCCACCAGCTAAAATTGCTGCAGTGAAATAAACACATTTTATATCAATCCAACATTAACATTAAGAGAATTGTATCTATATATATATATATATATATATATATATATATATATATATATATATATATATATATATATATATATATATATATACACATTATGTCTTTGTAAGCACACAATACAGTTTCAGTTAGTTATATTTTTCTCCTTTTAATTCTAGTTTTTTTTAATTTCAGTTAACAAAAATGTTTGTTCAATTTTAGTTTTTGTCATTTCATTTTTTTTTTTATTAATAATAATGACCTTGGTTCATATATGCAACAATATTGTACAAATACTAGTTGTAACGTCTTGTGTTAAGTGTTTTTCTTAACCTAATTATTAAATGCTGCTACTTAATTTAATTTTGAAGTGGCTAAAAGGTTGCTCCTGGATGTGAATATAAATTGCTTACAACACAACATAATTATTCCACCCAAAAATCTCCCAAATTGAGCCATAGCATCAAACAAACTGCCCTCTTTAGTCAGTGAAACAAACATGCTGTTTTTGTTGTTTTGTTGTTTTTGTTTTTTACTTCAGTATATCTTAAAGGTAAATAGTTTATAAACAGTAGAACCTTTATAGTAATAAATATTTTCCTTATGCCATTAATACTTTATAGTTTATTTTATTTTAATACAGTTTTAATTTTTCCAAATGTGCATTGAGAACTATTGGGTAGTGAGTTCATACAGGATATGATGTACCAGTAAATAATTAAAAGTATTTCTGTGGATTTATTGTTGTGTCCATTACATATTTATGAGCATTACAACCTCCCACCCTGTGAAGACCTCATGCCACCTGTTCCACCCCAGGCTAGGGGAACTAAGGTGCAACACAAAAGTACTCCCCTCCTTCTTCAAGCTTCTTTGCAACAATCACAAATTACACAACTAAGTTCCAATTCACAGCAATAACAGTTTACAAAAGTAAACTCCCAATTCACAAGGATAACTGTTTACAACCAAAATCCAATTCAAATTTTTATTTTAATAAAAAGTGTCAGGGAGGGTGGAACCAAAACCACAAACAGAAATCACTCTTGAACAGAAAACTTTATCTAAATGAAACAAAAGTCTAATCTCTAAAAGTTCCTTACCAAAATAGGAGAAAAATGATGAAAACAAAAATGGTTTCCCTCCCCCACAAAACTATTCAACTTCAAGTCCTGATGCATATTGTATACTCTATATATCCACTATGCTATTCTTTATTGTTTGTTCCCAAGAGTTAAATGAGATGTTAAATACTACTCAAATATGTTTAAATATATATTTTTTCTATCTCAACCTGCCTAAAGTTAACAGTATAATTACAGTTCACATTTTTTCTTATGTGAGATATATAGCATGGTAAGATCTACCATGATATATATCTCAGGTATATAAATCATGCTATGTATCTCAGGTATTTCTTAAAAAAAAAAGTATATATTTCTCACTTATGTGCAAAATGAGACAGCAAAATATGAACTCCACTCCATTTTGCAACTTTGCATGGTTAATGATACCCTGGTTCCATTTCCAATTTCTATTAAATATGTTTTTTTGATTACACTGTTTGTCATTTCCTGATAAAGAGAAACAGATACTGATTATCAGGCACAGAACAGATGAGCATTTATCAAGAACATTCCTATTTTACTGGGCAGGGACTGAAAATATCATAATGTCAGCTGTGGTGTGGATA